>JBDPZO010000001.1:7787301-7844399 GCA_039877585.1 Heterodera filipjevi
CTGATAAAACAACAATTATTGTAACTTGGCAGCTTATTTTTATCCATACTTTTTTAGGGAAAAACAAATTCAAGAAAACGTAAAATTGTTGGCTTTTTATTACACTTTTCGGTAAAACCTGTTAATATGTTTTTTCTAATTTGGTCGTTTTACATTTCTAAACTTTTTAGTGAATTTTTACGTGAATTGTCAGCATCCATTCATTAATTATTATATTTTAAATTGAGTTTTTGTACAATTAGGCGTTTTAATCGCAAAACGGGTGCCGTTCGCCAGTAGAAAAATTTTCAAAAATAAGGACATGACAAATTAAAAATAAGGATTTGAGGTCAAAAATCAGGACTTTTTAAAACGCAATTTCAAAGATTTAAAATGCATTTTTATTCAACAAAATCAATGTTTGTAGCATAGTTGTTCCCTATGGCAGTATTTTTTTTTAGCTATTAGGCTTTGAAGTAAGACTTATCATTTTTTAAGGACCATAGGCTCAAATAAGGATTTCTGGGAACCCTGCCTTAGATGGTGCCAAACTCGTCCCTTCCGACAATTGTCCCGAAGGCGTTAATTAATCACGTTGAAAGAAACCCTGGGCAAGTAACTATTTGTAGCGTTGATCCAAAGACTGGCCAAGACATTCCATGTTGCCCCGAGGGGGAAGGGAAGTGCCCGAAGCGTAATTTGTCTGTGTCAACTTGGGGATGCCATATTCTTGTGGTTGCTTTTTTAGAATGTATTCATATTCAAATAGCACCATTGTGCCATATTTTGTTTTAATTCAAATTTTCAGAAAAACGCGAAGTCAGAGGAAAAGATCTATCAATTCGAGCCCATTTCGAATGCCTCGTAAGCACAAATTTGTTATTTACTATTAATTTCAATTGACAGAAGCGCGAAGGTGAAGGTACGGCCGGTTTTTGGGTTTATTGGATGGACAGGAGCAAAGACCCAATTTGAATTGACGATATGCAATGCCTGGGCTATGAAGACGTCGGCATCAAAGTGCCACCGACCAAAACGGAGATTAGCCGCTGAGGTTCAAAAGTGCCAAATCCAAACAGCAGATGAATGATGCCAAAGCCCCAATTGATTTATCCAAAAGGGGCTGATAAAACAACAATTATTGTAACTTGGCAGCTTATTTTTATCCATACTTTTTTAGGGAAAAACAAATTCAAGAAAACGTAAAATTGTTGGCTTTTTATTACACTTTTCGGTAAAACCTGTTAATATGTTTTTTCTAATTTGGTCGTTTTACATTTCTAAACTTTTTAGTGAATTTTTACGTGAATTGTCAGCATCCATTCATTAATTATTATATTTTAAATTGAGTTTTTGTACAATTAGGCGTTTTAATCGCAAAACGGGTGCCGTTCGCCAGTAGAAAAATTTTCAAAAAATTTCAGTAAAAATCGTAAATAGGCAATTGTGTTGTAAAAAAAAAGCAAAACGCTTGTATCAAAATGCATACGAATTAAGAATATCTTTGGTCAAAATATTTTTTCTCAAAAATTTGGGCAATTGCACAAAAACGGCCGCACAAAATGTTCAGGTGCGTTAATTAACAAACTTTAATTTTTTATTAAAATTTAATAATGTAAAATTCCAAATGAAAGTTTAATTATTTTATCAACATGATCATTTTTAAAATGAAAAGTTTATTTTTTTATTATTTTGGATTTTTTGGTGTTGTTTAGGCGCTGCCCGTCGATTGGTCTCCTGTCGATTCGTCCCCCAAGCCAAAATAGTCGATTCGTCCCCAAATTTTTAAAAAATTTCTAAGTCTTGAGATTTTTCAATAAAAAATTACTGGGAATTTTTTTAAGCAGCAAACTTAAAGAAAAACCTAAAATTTTCACAAATTTTTTGATTTTTTTGACATTTTTTTGGGGTGAAAAATCTCAAGACTTAGAAATTTTTTAAAAATTTGGGGACGAATCGACACGGGGACGAATCGACAGGGGACCAATCGACAGCGCGCCGTGTTTAGGTTATGATAAAAACAGCATAATAGACTTTTTAACAAAATGTTACATATCTACCTAAAACATTCAAATGATGTCTTTTTGGTGCTTTTTATGCAATCAATTTTTGTTTACAACGTTGTTTTTTTTTTGAAATTTGTGATAGATATTTAACCATTTATTTTTCAGGATTGGCGCCTCTATATATCGATTACAATGACATGATAATATTTATCACTGAATACGATTAATGATAAGGACGCTTTTTTTGGCACTCAAACACTCAAATTCTTCATGATCCCATTCACATTGGGCACATTCAACGCAAAAAAGCTAAATAAAAAAGGATGATTAATTTATTTAATAAGCTAATTCGCATGCGGATTTACCTGATCCTTGTCTTGTTAGACACTCTTTATTTAATGTGTTACCACAATGTTTAGACATTTAATGATAAATATATATATTTTTTTAAAGTTATACTTAAAATTATTTCAGCAAATTAAACCGTGTCCAACCAGCCATTTCACCCCTCACATTTGCGCCCATGTCCAAAATACAGTTTAAAATTTCATATTTATCAATCCCAAATACCATAAAAACTTTATTAATTATGGTAAGTGTCACTTTGTAGTGCTTTTGGGGAAAAAACAAAATTTTGGTACCAATGGTGATTATTTCAGAAACTCATAGAATAACGAAATTTTCAGCCATATTCACTTCGGATCATCCATTTACAAATTTTAAGTGTTTTTTGTTTGCTTGGATTGATAAGTATTAAATATCTGAACTGGATTTAGGACATAAACGCAAATTGTTTGGGGCTCAAATTCGGACTAACCAATTAAGATTAAATAAATAATTTTTTTTTTCTATTTAATTTTTTACCCGCATAAAGCAGCTGAGCCACAACAATGTTTATGGCAACAACAATTTGTTGGACATTGACACTGCCCATGGCACAGATGGCGCCACTTGAGATTGGCAAATTCTCGAAGCGAATGAGCAATGTTGATGGTGCCTTGGTAGTAGGTGCGTTAACCATTTCCGTGTTCTTGTTGCAATTGTCTGAGTCGCACTGCTGACAGTCAACAATGCCAGGGCAGAATTCGTTGTAGTTTTGATCAGTTTTGCAATCAATGTTAAATTGTTCACATCCGTTGAGACGGAAAAACTCGTCTCCGTCCATCACTGTGTGCCAATTGGTGTGATTATTAGTGCACGGATTCTTAGCTTTTTACATATTTTTTGTTTCTGCAGCTATATTTCGCTGAGAAATGCACGAAAAACTCAATTTTAGCGCGAATTCTTCATTTTAACCCTCTATTTTGCCGTTTTTGAAAATTTTTAAAACAAAAATGCAAGAAAAAAGTAAAATTCAGACCTAAAGATTGAACATCTAAAAAAAACTGAATTTTTGTATAGTTTCTAAGGTACACAAATCAATAATTTTTTGAAAAATAGTCTAAAATTGAAAAATCGCTCAAAAATCCAATTTCCCCTGCAAGAAATTCATTTTATTTATTTTTTTTTGCATTTCGTTGGAAAAAGAAGAGCAATTGAAGAGCTATCGAATGTTATCATATTTGTTTAATTTTATTGCATTTGAGAAAGTCATGATCATGACGAATTTTTTGTTGGAAAATATGCGAAAAGGGCGGATAAATTCCATAAATTCAGTATCATTCAAAAGCTCGATTGAGTTTAAGCCATTGATTGACCAACTCACAAAAAATTTACAAGTTGAAAAATAAAAAAAATAAATATGGTCTCATATGTTTAGCATAATTCATTTTTCGAATTTAAGTTTTCATTTAAGCCTTTGTATGGACTCAAACGTGGTAAATGTTCGAAGAATCTTGTAGCATTTTGAAATGGCTATCTAATGATACCACATTTGAAGAAAACCGTTTGACATTACAGTTTGAAACTTTATTGAAATGTAATTAGCCCCATTTTTGGGTGGCCATATGTTTAGCATAAATATTTTATCATTTCTAAAAATCAATATTTTATTGGTCAAAAAGTTAAACATATGACCATGACTGTATTTTTTTCACATTATACAGTATCTTTTGGTTTTTTGTAAGTCTAATAGTACTTTTGAAGAGCCGTGCTGGGACGTTTCTTAAAAACCGCCACTATGGGCGTTTCTTAAATCCGCCATTTTTACTGAATTTTCGACTAAATCAACTCATAACTTTTCTCAGAAGCAACTAAATTAAGCAATCCTGGTATCATACAATACCCCTTATATTGCTTTATAAGCTTGCAAAATTTCAAAAAAATTCATTAAGCTTTTCAAAAGTATCGCAACTTTTTCCAGTTTTTTAGCTCCACTTTTTTTAAAGTTGATGAAATTTTTTGAATTTTATCTAACTTATAGAGCAATTCAAGGGCTATCTTTTGATACCAAGATTATTTCATTTGGTTGGTTGTGAGAAAAGTTATGACTAGATTTAGTCGAAAATTCAGTAAAAATGGCGGATTTAAGAAACGCCCATAATGGCGGTTTTTAAGAAACGACCTAGCACCGAGAGGAGACTGACTTACCAATTGACCGTTCCAAATTGACAGAGATACCATTCTCAAGACATTTCAATTTATAAATCGACACCTCCAATCCAAGATAAATATGAAAAAAACAGAATTTTAAATAAAGAATATGGCAGTTAAATTTGTGTAAGCTCTTTTATTTCTATGGAAATAAATAAAGTTATTTTAAAATGAAATAAAAAAAAATCACTGTAATATTTCGCTTATTTGCATTGATTCGTCTGTTTAGCATTTTGTTCTGCGAAAGTTTTTTTGCAAAAAATTGATTGCGGGGATCACAAAGAATTGAATGGAAGAGATCAAAGAGATGCCCAAGACGAAGCTGAGCTGACCCCCAAGCTGAGAGATGAACCCTTTGAACAGAATGGGATGAAGCATCAGCACAAGAATAAACCAACCGGGTGCAGTTATGGTCAATTGTTCCTCGTAATATTCGGTCTGAAAAGCGATCATTCCATTGGAATCCAAACTGATCAACGACCTGCAAATTCTCATAAGAAGCCTCCAAATGGAAAAAGGCTTTGTTTGTTTTGGCATTATTCGGTTGCTTCTGGAAGTTGTGGAAGTACAGCTGAGTGTCGACGATGTCTCTTTGGCAGGCGGGCAAACACTTTTTTGAAGATTTTGTGCTCATTGTCAGCATGGGCTATTCACTCGCCTTACCTTTGTCAAATTCTGATACTCCGATCGGTTGATGACCACGTTGAGCACTGATCGGTAATTTAGGAAGATCACTTCCGGGTCGCACACTTCCAATTCGGGGTTTTTATGGGCCAAATAGAAAATGGTGCAATTGAATGGTTTGGTGACGCGTTCTCTGAAAAAATGTGCAATTAAATGAATTAAAAGGCAATGGCAAAAGGCCAGCACAACCTAAGCCACGATTCGACATAGCAGTTGCCCCTTTCCGTGGTCCGTTCGGGCGAACAGTGCGGGTTGGGCTGACATTTCATTGGTATTGGCATGGGAAAGGAGCAGGGAGGGGAAGGGAGGAGGGAGGAGAGGAAGGAGGGGAGGAGAGAGGAGAGGAAGGAGGGAAGGAGAGAGGAGAGGAAGGAGGGAGGAGAGGGAGGAGAGGGGAGGAGAGAGGGGAGGAGAGAGGGGAGAGGAGGGGAGGAGGGGGGGACGAGGGAAGGGAGGAGAGAGGGGAGGAGGGAGGGGATGAGGGAGGGGAGGAGGGAGGGGAAGAGGGAGGGGAGGAGGGTGGGGAGAAGAGGAGAGAGGGGAGGAGAGAGGGGAGGAGGGAGGGGAGGAGGGAGGGGAGGAGGAAGGGGAGGAGGGAAGGGAGGAGAGAGGGGAGGAGGGAGGGGATGAGGGAGGGGAGGAGGGAGGGGAAGAGGGAGGGGAGGAGGGTGGGGAGAAGAGGAGGGAGGGGATGAGGGAGGGGAGGAGGGAGGGGAAGAGGGAGGGGAGGAGGATGGGGAGAAGAGGAGGGAGGGGAGGAGGGAGGGGAGAAGGGAGGGGAGGAGGGTGGGGAGGAGGGTGGGGAGAAGAGGAGGAAGGGGATGAGGGAGGGGAGGAGAGAGGAGAGGAAGGAGGGAAGGAGAGAGGAGAGGAAGGAGGGAAGGAGAGAGGGGAGGAGAGAGGGGAGGAGAGAGGGGAGAGGAGGGGAGGAGGGGGGAGGAGGGAGGGCAGGAGGGAGGGGAGGAGGGAGGGGAGGAGGAAGGGGAGGAGGGAAGGGAGGAGAGAGGGGAGGAGGAAGGCGAGGAGGGTGGGGAGGAGGAAGGGGAGGAGGGAGGAGGGAAGGGAGGAGAGAGGGGAGGAGGAAGGGAGGAGGAAGGGGAGGAGGGAGGGGTGAAGGAAGGAGAGAGGGGAGAAGGGAGGGGAAGAGGGAGTGGAGGAGGGTGGGGAGAAGAGGAGGGAGGGGATGAGGGAGGGGAGGAGGGAGGGGAGGAGGGAGGGGAGAAGGGAGGGAAGGAGAGAGGGGAGGAGAGAGGGGAGAGGAGGGGAGGAGGGAGGGGAAGAGGGAGGGCAGGAGGGAGGGTATGAGGGAGGGGAGGAGGGAGGGGAAGAGGGAGGGGAGGAGGGTGGGGAGGAGGGATGGGAGGAGGGAGGGCAGGAGGCGGGGAGGAGGGTGGGGAGGAGGGTGGGGAGGAGGGAGGGCAGGAAGGAGGGGATGAGGGAGGGGAGGAGGGAGGGGAAGAGGGAGGGAAGGCGGGTGGGGAGAAGAGGAGGGAGGGAGAAGAGGAGGGAGGGGAGGAGGGAGGGGAGAAGGGAGGGGAGAAGGGAGGGGAGGAGGGTGGGGAGAGGAGGAGGGAGGGGAGCAGCACCAAGACAATGAAGCCTACCCCACGGCACACCCAAAAAACAGAACCGAAAGCATCGAAATGTGTCGCTTCTTCAGTCTGATCCTGTACCAAGTGTGATTGTTCAGATAGAAGCGGGGGAATGTGGGGATGTCCTTGTTGTTTTGCGATATGTAAGCGACGACTTGTCTCTATCACAGGTAAAACCAAAATGAAATAATTAATGCAATAAATTGTTTTTTTAAAGTTATTGGTAAATATTTTATATGAAATATAGGGAATAAAATTTAAACTCACGAATTTATAGAAAATACGTAACCTTAAACTAAGCTAAAAATATTTTTCCGTGCCGTTAATTTTCTTATCAATTTGTTTTTTTGATTGGAGCTGTGTCCACCTGAATTTTTTTGGTGTCCAAAAACGGAGAGTGCAATTGGTTGAAGAAAAACGTAAGTTTGCCCGCTTCATCGGGCGCTGTTTGAGCAAAGTCGCGCATGACAAAGCAGCGACCGCGCAACATAATGTCTTAGAATTGGGATAGGTGCGGGGCGGTGATGCGATATTTGCGGCGCAGGGGCCAGCAAAAATCGCTAGGATGAACCAAATTAATTATTCTTGAGGTCATTAAAAGTCTTAAATATGCTCTATAGTAAGATTAGGTTTCGGAAAACTTATACAAAAACCAGACGTTCCCAAATTTTCGAACATTTAAGGTCATAAATTTTCCAAAACTTAATCAATTCTTTTGGCTTTTTGGTATAATATCACATTGAAGCTTATTATAGTATAGTTCATTCTACAATTTTTTCTGGGTCACGCGCGTAAATATCGGCCAATCGTCGCGGCAATGCGATGGCATTCATTTTCAAATTTGGGAGGATTTACCAAACACTTTGGGGTGGACAGAATGATTCCTTTTCACAAAGCATTTTGAAATGTCTGGCCAATGGTCAATGCCCAAAGGGGGAATTCTTCTTCTTCTTCTAATTAGGTCCTAATTGCCTAAATCTCTGTGCCATTATTAGCATTAATTGAGTAAATAAATGTCCGTCCAATTGCTTCTTTCTCTGCCCCCACTTTTTACACTTACAATTTTGTTTGAACAATTTGCAGCATGGGATTTCGCTTTTGCCGTAGTAACAATTTTGGAAGAGCTGTCCACAAAAAGTTGAAAGGGGTGGGGGGGGGGAAGACGGGGGTTTTCCGACTTTCGTCTCTCTTTTCGACCTGTTCGCATTTGTATCCGTTTTCCTCGAAAAAGAATTTGAAAAACTCCAAATTGCTGCGCGTTTTTCGCCATTGTCTGAATAACCGGGCCAATTCCTCGACTTCCGACCTCTCCATCAGTTGCGTGTACGAATCGAAGTGTTGGAAACCCGCGCCCGCCATTGCGAATACCATCAATTGGTTGACCGTGTGTCTAGTCAATTGTGGGAGATGTTGGCGCAAATCTTTTACAAAATCCAAAATTAGAAACGTGCAGATACCAAAATGGGAGATACAGTACCACTTTCGATTGCTGTGAAATTCACTGTGTCGACGTGTTTTGGACAAAAGGAAATATTTGGGAAGGGAAGGCATTCGACCTGACGGATAGTGTTAAGAGTGACCTGACAAATGTGGAGAATCGACTTCAATTTACCAGTGAAACGAACTGACCACTCTCCGGTCAAAGTATTCCTTGATCAAAAAAACAGAAAAGCAAAGGGCGAGCAGAAAAAGGGCGCAAATGACAAGAAACCAAAAGACGCGCAGAACGACAGATTGTCGCTAAACCAATTTTTGTAAAAGAAAATGACAAATTGAAAAAAATGATTTATTGTCGATGATTTTTGAAAATACTTTTGCAATCTCCGATATTTGTTTATTTGTTTTGGTTGACCTGCAGAAAAAAGGAGAAGCCGTGCAGCTGATTCCGCCAATGATGGCTGCACATTGCGCAGGGATTGGCTGGAGGGAAAGGCACCGAAAGTGCCATTGAATGACGACGCGTGATACCATTTGGGGAAGGACGGCGCAATGGCATTGCCGGGGGCGCAGTGAAAAGAGTGGAAGAGGGACTGAAAGAGGGGGGAAAGAAGTGGAAGAGGGACTGGAAGCGGGGGAGAAGGAGTGGAAAAGGGAGTGGAAGAGGGACTGGAAGATGGAGAAAAAGAGTGGAAGAGGGACTGGAAGAGGGGGAAAAGGAGGGGAAGAGGGACTGGAAGAAGGGGAAAAGGAGTGGAAGAGGGACTGGAAGCTGGGAAAAAAAAAGGAGAAGCGGGACTGGAAGCGGGGGAAAAAAAGAGAAGCGGAACTGGAAGAGAGGAGAAGGAGTGGAAGAGGGACTGGAAGCGGGGGAGAAGGAGTGGAAAAGGGACTGGAAGAGGGGGAAAAGGAGTGGAAGAGGGACTGGAAGAGGGGGAAAAGGAGGGGAAGAGGGACTGGAAGAGGGGGAAAAGGAGTGGAAGAGGGACTGGAAGCTGGGAAAAAAAAAGGAGAAGCGGGACTGGAAGCGGGGGAAAAAAAAGAGAAGCGGAACTGGAAGAGAGGAGGAAGGAGTGGAAGAGGGACTGGAAGAGGGGGAGAAGGAGTGGAAGAGGGACTGGAAGAGGGGGAAAAGGAGTGGAAGAGGGACTGGAAGAGAGGGAAAAGGAGTGGAAGAGGGACTGGAAGAGAGATACCTTTAGGAAGACATGGCGAGCGAATCAAACACCGACCGACCAACTCATTCGGAATCTCAGAATGAAAGAGTGGGGTGGACAAACGCATCCGAAAGGCATCCAATTTCTTCTTTCCTTTGCCATACCAATTTTAAATGGCTACAAATTGAAATTGGCAAATGTCACAAGATAATTGGGTTCTTTTTTACCTTTCTCTTCTCCATTTCCATATTCCTCTTCTTCCTCTCCTTTTCCTTTTTTTCTTTTTTTCTTTTCCTCTTCTTTTCATATTCTCATCTCTAAGTTTGTGACAGTTAAACATAATAACCAAAAGTTGATGGTCTTGGAAAAATTAAAAAGAGAATGGCTATAAATAAATGAAAAGGGGAACAAAATGATGAATAAAAAAATTTTAAAAAATTTTCGAGCTAGGCCCTGCCCCCTAAGAATTTTTTGGGCAAAATTTTCAAAAATATAAATTTTTTTTTTTCTGACACCCCAAATTTTTTGGCCCGTTGAATTCTGGAAAATGAATATTTTCGTCAGAATTAATCAGAAAAAAGAAAAATATCCTTTATGTAATAAAGAAATTCTCTGCAAGCCACATTTATCCAAAAATAAATATTTTCTTTTTCGATAATTTCGAAACCTTGAAAATATTACGCTTGTCATCTGTGATAGGTAAAATCTGCTTTAAAAATCCGATCCATATACATAAACTAATTCGCTTTTTGTTGGATACATCATTAGTTTTGAGCTTATAGTTCGGAAATTAGATTTGTTGTTTAATAACTAGGGATGTCAAAAATATTGAAATCCATATTTTTTCCCTGAACTTCAATAAAAAAGAAAAAAAGACAAACCTAAAAACAAATAGAAATGAAAAACCTAGTTTAATGGTCATCTGAAGATTTTACGTGGCTAAAAATTCTTTTTTTAATTTATGTTAATTTCTCATTATTTGTTGTGCTGATGGTTAATCAAAAATCCAAAACATATTTCTGTGAAAGTAAAAATAAATTTATGTATAGTTTTTTGCTGATTGTTCTTAGCTTTTTAGTTTGTTTTATGGTGAATCACATCGCATAAAACAGTTAACAGCAAAAAAAAAGAAGCAAATTTATCCATCATTTATTTCATTTTGACAATTTTTTTAGCGATAGGTTACACAATAATATTACTTAAATTGAAATTATATGCCCAAAATCCTTTAAAAAGCTTAGTGCCCAAATAAACGAAAAGATTGAAGAACCGTTGTATAAACTTTTATGAGCTTTTAGCCTCAGGCAGCTTTATTGAGGGGGCTGTTGAATAGGGAAATTGATAGATAAATTTCAAAACAAAAAGCATAAAATGAGCAGATAAAATAAAAAATTTGAAAAAATCTCCATATACATATTCAAAGAAAAAACAATCAAATAAATTAAAATATGCACTTAAAAGTAAAACTTTGAAATAGAAATTTTTTTTAATGTTTTTTTTATTATAATTAAGCTAAAGCAAAGACGAAAAAAATGAATTCCATTCTTTTGTTGCTGATCCTGTTTGAACGCTTCTGTTGTGGTTGGTATTCCTGAAATTAACATCTTTTAACAAAAAAATGATAACGCGAATTTATTTTGAAAATGCAATTATTTAGCATACCAGTGGTCCTATTGTCGCAGCGAAATTATTGGCACCGTAAACGAAAATACCAAAGGCTTCGCTAAAATGGAACCAGATCAAAATAGCTATGGTCGATGTAATGAAAACTTTTTCTACTGTTCTGCATCTTGGTGCTTCAAAGGTTGTTTTAAGGCGTAACTGAGTTGTTTCTATCCATTGGCGTTTTAATTTTTTTGAACAAAATTCATCATCTATAACCTTACTCAAAAGCAACCGATTAAGCAATATTGGTATGTTCAATAATTTTATGACATCAAATTTTCATTAAAAAAAAATTAATCAAAAACTATCGATTATCACAAAGCTGTTTAATTGTTGCTGTTAGTTTGTCAAAAATCGAGTAAAAATGGTGGATTTAAAAACATCTACATAGCACCATTTTTTGGTAGTAACACATTACTTTAAATTTTCTTAATATAATTTAATATTAATGTAATATATGTATGTAGCTGAATTTACCTTTATTATTTTTTTAATAATTGAACAAGTATGTCTTTATACATCAATCTTTGATTGTTTCCAGATGATGCATATTTCACCAAATACAGTTGCATTAACGCGTTATTAATTTTGGATGAATGTGAAAAATCTTCCGAAATTTATATGGCTGAAAGAGAATGCATGGCAAAAACGGGACAGGAAAAAATTGATTTATGTAGAAAAATGGGGGAAAAAAATATTACGTCATTTCTCAACAATTATGGTGGATATAAATGTACGAATTGCATAACTAACAATGACAATCGCAATTACCCGTTGTATAAACCAATCGTGAAAACACCAAAGCCTACAACACCGATGACGACCACTGAAGAATCACCGCCGGGTGATAATTAAAACTAACCAACTGGGATCTGTTTGGCGCCTTATCAGCAATCTATTTATTAGTGATGCTCGAGACCGAAATTTTCCCGAGACAGAGGCCTGACTCCCAGACTTATGGCCGAGACTGCGACTAGGAAACCCCGAGACTTTCTCGAGTCAAGACTTAAGACCGAGACTCTCGTGCATCACTACAGTTTTTGCCCATTAGAGATAGGTTCGTAGACTTTCTTTGACTTAAACCTTTTCTCTATGCCTCGGCAATAGATTCACGACCAAAAAAAGTCTTGGCTTTAATGCCCACCCGCAATTCATCCATCACTAAAGCCGGCACGAAATTTTAGTCTATCTGCATCAAATTCCGGCCTTCCGACCCTCTAGATTCCCAATCCTAGCGTTTAGTCAGTTCCGAGCCCAATTGAAATAGATAATTAAATAGTTTTAAATAATTTTGTGATTTCAAGAATTTTTTGTGCCCATTAATGTTGATGATTATCGAAGTGCCAGCATCAGAGACATTAAGCTTATGCCGTTATTTATTGTGATAGGTTTCGGTAATGAATACATATTTATTTGTATTGTTTGTTCAAAAATTTCTTTTTTAACAGTTGTGGCAACAATTGGCACAAGACTACTTTTTGGTCTTGCTCAGCTTTCGACCAGTTTCCCTAGCAAACGTCATATGGTCGTCAGCTCTGACCAATGTCCCACTTGACAATTCAGTACAAGCAGTATCCGGCAGCTGCTTTTCTACTCGATTATTGCCCCCCCCCCCACAAAAAATATTATTTCGGTTTTTTCAATTTTTCCGTAAAACCAAACAGCGACTTTGGGGACAAAAATTAGAAAATTTTTGAAAAATGTTTGCGTAGCAATTGTACATCAATTTATTCAAATAAATGTGTATCAAATATTTTAATTACCCATAATTCTTTGTGCAATCGGTAGAGAGAGACCGGAAAAAAGACAACAAAAAATCGCGAAAAAGCACTATAATAGGCATCAAAAAAATGCAAAAAAAAAAAAAAAATGTAAAAGGCACAAAAATCGCGAAAAAGTCATGAAAATAGGCATTTAAAAGTTTTTTCCAAACATTTTTTCTTTCAGTTTTAAAGCAAAAAAAAAAAATTTTTAAGCAATTTTTGGGTCAAAATCACATGAAAACTTTTTATGGATAAAATAATTAAGTTGAAAGCAACTTTTTCACAACAAATGACAATGGTTTTGAAATAGATTTTGAGAACTCTAAGCGATGGACCTGCCGGGAAAATGTTGAAAATATTTTAAATAATCTATATATAAATTTGACAATTTCTGTCTGTCTGTGTGTCCGTGATGTTTTCACCGTTTGAATTTGCGCTTATAGACGTTATGCCAATTTTTTTTTTGGAAAATAAGTGATAAAAAGAGAAAAAACGAGAGAGAGTGAGAGGGAAGGAGGCAAAGAGAGAGAAACATAGGAAGGTAAATCTGTTCTATAGCTGACTTTATGATGAAATATGTACAGTCATGGTCATATGTTTAGCATCACCCAATTGATCAGCATCAAAAGTTATGCATGCTAACAGGATTTCTTTAAAGATTTTTTGACCCAATAAATATTGATTTTATTTTTTAAATACATAAGTTTTTGATGCTAAACATATGACCACCCCAAAATAGGGGTAAGTACATTTTGCCTGATCGCATATTCGCTGAAGGTAATAAATTTGCTCCTTTTTGGTATCATTTGAAACCCGGGTTTTTCGTGTCTCGGTCTCGGTTCTCGGTCTCGGGTTTTGTTTCTCGGAAACCGGGAAATTTTTGCACTGTTAAAGATGGCTTTGGTATCAAAGACAGACAGACAGACACATGATGTAAAGATTTTTTTTTCCAAATTTCCTGAGTATTTTTGACTTGCAAGTATGATATGCCAAATTATTTCTGGATTTCTTTAAATAATCTTAAAAATTCCCAAAAATTGACCTTTTTTCGTCTATATCTGCTAACAAATCTGGCAAATTAGAGGAATTCCCTACCAAAATTTTAATTTTTCGTTTCAATTTTGATGATTGAAATTGTTTTTTATTTTAAAAATCTTATATTTTACCTTATAAAGATTCGATTAAAAAACGGCTCCAAAATGGCAAAAAAAAAGAATTGAAGGCACGATCGGGATTTCATTTTGATTCAGAAAATTTGATTTTTTTTTTTCTGGTGAAGCAAAATCTGTTGTTATTAATGATTTTCAAAATTTTAAGGATGCCGGCCGGACCCTCGCTTCTTTAAAATGTTGAAAAATGGACTAAAATTTGACTTTTTTAGGTCCAAATCTGTTAATGATTTAACCAAATTCTGAAAAAAGTTTCCGGCGGCGCCCATCGGCACCACCGCACTAATTAATCTTTTTGAATCTAAAGGATTCAAAATTTACTAATTTTTTGAGCAAATTTTAACCAATTCATATTTTTCAAAAATTTCCCAGCTCGCGCCTATGGCAACACCAGACCTCCGTTCACCTAGGTTTTCTCATACTTTACACCTAAAATCCAAAAAATTAGTCCTTTTTTGTCAATATTTGATACTAAAATACATTCATATTTTGAAAAATTTCATCTACTGTCTCAAAGTCCAATTTATCCAAAAAATCTGACGGAAATATGTACATAATTCGCAAGCAATATATATTTCAGAAGACCATACATCTTGCTGTTAATTTTAGAGAATCATATAATTGCTTTTGTTCAAAAAAAATAAAAATTTAGACAAAATTTTGCATTTGTTAAAAATTTCCCGGTTCCCGACTCGGGAAATTTCCCGGGTTTTTTGGGGTCTCGGTCTCGGTCTCGGTTCCCGGGGTCATTTCCCGGTCTCGGTCTCGGTTCTCGATTCCCGGTAAAAATCATTTCTCGCACATCCCTAGCGCTCACAAAGGAGGGTGGCCAGGTGTCCGTGGAGTTTCCGAATGAAATTTGGTGGGGAGGTAGAGCACCCCAGGGTTATCACTGAAAGTGGTTTTTTGCTGAACGAGCTCGAGTGCCGAGATACAACGTGCCAAACTTTTTAAGAAAACAATAAAAGGCAAAATTACAAGTAAGGATTCACAATGGCTGGTGGCCCGGAGGTTGTGCGCTAGGATTTTTTTTTTCGGTCACTGGTTCAAAGCCGTGCAGCGCAAATTGATTATTTGCAAATGGCACAAGATGATTGGGTTCTTTTGTTACCTTTCTCTTCTCCATTTCCATATTCCTCTTCTTCCTCTCCTTTTCCTTTTTTTCTTTTTTTTTCCTCTTCTTTTCATATTCTCATCTCTTCTCCAAAAATAAAGTCGCTCGTGTCTGCCTCTATTTGATGATTAAGAGGATATCTATCATTAAGCAAAGTCCATTTTCATAATTCATAGAATGTGTCACTTAAAATTTTTCTTGGATTCTTAATATTATGTCAAAAATTTAAGTTTGTGACAGTAATATCCAATCACCGTTAAACATAATAACCAAAAGTTGATGGTCTTGGAAAAATTAAAAAGAGAATGGATATAAATAAATGAAAAGGGGAACAAAATGATGAATAATTCAAAAAAATTTTAAAAAATTTTCGAGCTAGGCCCCGCCCCCTAATAATTTTTTGGGCAAAATTTTCAAAAATATAAATTTTTTTTTCTGACAACCCAAATTTTTTGGCCCGTTGAATTCTGAAAAATGAATATTTTCGTCTGAATTAATCATAATAAAACATCCTTTATGTAATAAAAAATAAAAAAATATTAAAATATATTTTTTATTACCTAACTATCCTCATCTTGATGAGTATAGGCTTTTTTATCCTGAGCTAGGTAGCCGCTACCCTATCCTTAGCATTCTGAATACGGGTTTCTTTGCAGCTAGCGATAAAGCTGCGGATAGTTATCATTGTGAATAGGGTAGCACGGGACCGGGATCCCGGCCGGGACTGGTCACAGTATGGAGAAAAGGGAAAACTTAGGAAGAAAAAAGTCATAATTATTTTTTAAAACACGTTTCTAAAACTTTAAATAGCATTTTCCGAGACTCGATACCGAGACTTGACCCCGAGACTCGAGACCAAGACTCTCGAACATCACTGGGCGCATTAAGTAAATGAGTATTAAATATTCTATTTTTAATTACCAATAATCATTTTGAGCAATTTGTGTCTGGAAATAAGTAAATCGTAGATTTCGGAGCAAGATTTTTAGCTGTTGGGCTTTAAGATGAGACATTCAATTTATAACTTTGAAAAGGAAGGGTGGGTGGTGTTGCCAAAAGGCTCCGCCGGGAAAATTTTTTGAAATTAGTATGTTTTGGTAACAAATCTTGACAAAAAAATGGCCGATTTTTGAGATCAATTTTGACAAAACTTACACAAATGGTGGTCCGTTTGGTGCCGATAGGCGCCACGAGCAGGGTAAAATTTGAAAATTAATGGCCGATTTCTTAACCAATTTTCCACAAAAAATATTTTAAAAATTTTCCTTGCGGAGTCTATCGATACCGCAGCACACTTTTAGCTTAGATAGCAATATATTTTTTTCAGAAATTTTGAAAAATTACAGTCCCCGCCAGTCCCGTTTCCCGGTCCCGGGTCAAAATCACAGTCCAGGTCCCGGGTTTTCTAGTCCCGGCCTTTCCCGGTCCCGTGCTACCCTAATTGTGAACACCAGGGGCCGTACCAAAAGAACAATCACTCCTACATTGTGATCTGAAAAGTCGAAAATGGCTTGAAAACGGGGGAAATTCGGGGAAAAAATCCTAGGAGGTTGGAAAAAAATTTTTGATAAAAAAAATGCGCCAGTCAGAAAGAACACCAAATTTGCTACAGGAATGCTTCTGTAACCTTGGTTCTGCGATTTCTTTCCTAGGCAGGCGGGAGTCTCGCAAACCGAGTTTCCTCAAAATGGCCAATTTTCGGCCATTTTCCCTTGAAATAATGTACAAAGATCATTTTTATGTTGCATTGTTTTTAAATGTCAGATAAATTTGCCTATGCTTTTTTAAATATTAAAATAATAGCAGAACAAAAATTATTCCCCTATACATTTCTAGGTAAAACTAAATTATATCTCTTGTCATAGGTTGAATTAGAACCTTCTATGTCTTTTACCATCAGACCACTGAGACAAAAATTCAATAATTTTTGAACTAGGCTCACATTTCTGGGACTGGTGTGTGAATGAAATTTGGTCGGTAGGTAATAGGGACCGGATTTTTGAAAACCCCGTGAACTGGAACGGGGACCGATGATGGACCGGGAACGGGGAAACCGGGACAAAAATCTCCGTTTTTCCGGGGCCCCTGTCCCTGGTCCAAATTTTGACCGGGGCTCCGGCCGAGAACGGGGATTTTTCAATTTCAAAATTTTTGAAGACTTAATTTGGCGGGATTTTTAATTGTCTATTGCAGAGCTCTCATTAGTCAAAATCTCATTCAAAGGATTGATACGGTGATCTTAAAAGGCAAAAGGGAGAAATTCCCGAATTCAAAGGGACACTACAAGACTTATCCAAAACGCTTGTATTTTCGAACAAGATGAATTTTTTTTTCGAGAATTTACTTTTTTCGGTAAAATTTTCTACACTTTGACACATTTGAATCCAAAATTAAATTTCAAACCCTTTAATATTTAATGAAAATTTTTCATCATACTTTTAAAATTTTCAAAAATTCTTAGGGTAGGGGTCAGGCGGTGTTCAATAGGTGCGCGCCGGGAAATTTTCTTGAAAATTGGAAGATTTATTAACAGACTTTGCTCAAAATATTCAATTTAAAGGTTTTCTTATAAAATATCTTAAAGCTGAATGGCCAGCTGTGCTGATGGCGCTGCCGCTGAAAAATTTGGCTTTATTTTGATAACAGATCAGTTTTTTTTTTTTTGAAAAATTAGGGTGCGTCAATGGGAAAATTTAGCCCCGTTTGTCCCCGAATACAGAATTGGATCAATTAAAAAAAGTTATGAGGTTATAAACTTGGCTGATCCGGAGATAGCGGTCCGCCGGAGGTGTCCCATTCGCAAGGATTGGCTTTTAAATTTTTTAAAAATATGCCCTTAAGACATTGACGAAAAAAACGATTGATAATTGATTTTGTTTGCACTTTATGATGTTTAAAAAATAAGGAATTTTCATGTCAAATAAAAATTTTTGAGGGTTTTTAGTGCCAAATGAGGCTTTTTTAAGGCTCTGATGAGGATTATAAAAATTTTTAGATCGCATCTCTGCCTAAGGAGGAGGAACATTTGGGCCTCCACTGACACTTCCTTCTTTTATGTTCTTAAATTGTAATTCGATTTGCATATATACCATGAGTTGTTTGTTTTAAGAAATCAAAAAACGCAAAATTAAAAAATGCTAAAAAATCACAATTTAGTATTTTTGACCCATCCATCATAGAATTCCGAAAACTTTATTTCAGTCAGTACCTATTTTCGGAACTTTAGAACACTTATTAAGTTAATTTTTAAAAAGAATACCTTAAGAAATAGAAGTTTTCTCTAAAAATTTGTGACCTAATATTTAAATTTTTATCAATTGGTTCTCAAAAACTCTTTTCTCAAACTTTGAAATCTTTTTTATTTCACTTATCTTCACTTTCATCATCCTATTGCCGCCCTCTTTCCTTATATAATGGAAATGGAAATTTATTTATGCAACATCAATATATGTAATAAAAAAAACGATTCTTTCTTTCTGTTCTTATTACTCATTCAATTGCCTTCCCGTCGGACTAAAATTATAAAATGTTGATTAAAAAAAACTATGTACCATTATTACTAGTGTGCGGCAAATGCTTTTTGGTATTCGGTATCGGTATTTTGGTATAATACCGATACCGAAAAAATACCGAAATTCCCAAAATATTTCGGTCGGTATACCGAACGGTATATACCGAAAAATACCGATACCGAAAAATACCGACAAAAAAAAATCGGTAATACCGCGGTATTTCGGTATTTTTAAAAATTACTGTATATGTTATCACATTTTTTTTGTGGCTTGAAAATAACTGTCTATTGGGTATCATTAAAAAAGTTATTCGAATCCATAAGTTTACAACTATTTATTCACTTTGATTCCAGAGTATTGCTTAGGACAAATGAGTGCCATTTGGAATATTAGATTTCGGTTTTGGGAGTCCCGTTTTTAAAAAAAAAATATAAAAATTAAATTTGTTAAATTGATAAATCTTTTTGGTTAATCATTTTTTTATTTACAGTCACGGTCAAAAGTATTGGAACAAAATTTTTTTTTTCGAAAAATTCGATTTTCTCAAAAATGAAAGGGGGGAAAAAAGTGTTCTTTACACCAAAAGAAACATCAATTAGTGCACTAACAAATACCCAAAAAATGCCCCGATAACATTCCCTTTTGACAATGAGATCGGCCACGACCCAAAAAGCCCCCTTTTTTGGTGGGACAAAAGTAATGGAACAAAATGTTTAATCGATGAAAACTCAATATCTTGAGTGTTCAGAAAATCTAAGAAAATTCCTGCTAGTTTAACTTTTTATGCTGATCAAAAAAGGTAACTACACCAACTCGACCAGATCACTCTTTCATAAAGTTCTGAAAACCCAGAAATGGCTTGAAATCTGGAAAATTTTTGAAAAAAATTCCTAGGGGGTTGAAAAATTGTTTCTGAAAAAAACGAGTAGGCCCATTAGAAAGAGCATAAAATTCTCTACAGAATTGCTCTTGGTATAGTAGGACTACCATTTGTCCCCATGGAAAGACATAAGGTGTCAAATTCGGTTACCCCAAAAATGAGTGATTTCTACAGTATTTCAGTGGAAAATGACCGAAAAATGAATATTTTTGTAATGACAGTTTTAGCATCGTCCCGATCAGCCGCTAAGACAAGTCATAGAGCCACCATCCCAAAAGCAATTCTGTAGAGAATTTTGTGCTCTTTCTAATGGCCCTACTCGTTTTTTTCAGAAAAAAATTTTCCAACACCCTAGGAATTTTTTTCAAAAATTTTCCAGATTTCAAGCCATTTCTGGGTTTTCAGAACTTTATGAAAGAGTGATCTGGTCGAGTTGGTGTAGTTAATTTTTTTGATCAGTACCAAAAGTTATACTAGCATGAATTTTCTTAGTTTCTGGACACTCAAAATATTGAGTTTTCATTGATTAAACATTTTGTTCCATTAACTTTTGCTCCTTCAAAATGGGGTTCGATTGGAGCATGACCCATTTTCTCGAGGACAGCAAAGAGTTAACGGGGCATTATTTGGCTATTTATTAGTACACTAATTGATGTTTCTTTTGGCGTAAATAACCCTTTTTTCTCACCATTCATTTTTGAGAAAATCGGATTTAAAAAATATATTTTAAATGTTATATTTTCTCTTAAATAATATGGATTTTTAAATGGGGGCGAGAGGGGGATAAAATCAATTATCCCATCTTGAACGGCGGTTATTATTTGTGTTCGGCTATCAGAGATGATTTTTTACCAACTAGGTTTGGTTGAATTGGACTTGCCCTTATAAAAAATGATTATATTATTTTAAATTTTATAAATTTTAGATTTGGTCATTTACACTTTTTTTATTTTTGTCCCCGCGGAGAAAATTTGCCGTTTAACAAGAGTGGCTGTGTCAAATGATATTTGTTTTTTGGTAGAAAAATAAATAAATTATTTTCATATTATTTTATTTTACTTCTGGACAGACATTTTCAAATTTTTAATAATGCAATGCCAAATATATGCCGTTTTAGTGTTCCTATTTCTTTGTAGTTTTTGGCTAAACAAACGTTTATTGTTTGGATTTATTTGCTGTTATTTTTTGAAAAGACGGCTCTCCTGCATTTTATGAGTCCAATCGACTTTATCAGTCCAATCAAATGTTTATGAGTCCAATCGAGACTTTATGTCGAAAAAACTGGGAAATAAAATTTTTCTGCCAAGTCGAAACATGAAGACAAAAAATCACCAATTTTTTTGGATTTTAGAGAAAATATTAAGAAAATTTACAAGAATGGAGGTCAGGTGGTGCCGAAAGGCGCCGCCGGGGAAAATTTTGAAAATGTATGGTCTATTTGTTAACAGGTTTTCTCCAAAAATGCTCAATTTTAAGGGCCACTGGCGTTTGGGCGCCAGTTTTTTCAAATTCCATTAAGGAAAAAATTAAAGACAATAAATTTCATAAAATATGTAAAAAGTAAAAATGGGCTTAGTTAAGATGGTAAACACCTTTTTTGAAAAATAATTTTCCAAAAAAAAATTTATTTAAATTTTTCAGTTTTATAGGTTCCATAATGGAAATTTTGAAAAAAATTCTATTACAAATAAATATCGATACAGTTAAAAAATTTATCATTTTTCCAACTTTCTTTTCATTATTTGTACTCAAATGTCCCATTTTTACTACTGCATATTAATACCGAAATACCGAAAAATACCGCGGTATTTAGGATTTTTCGGTCGGTATCCCGAAAGGTATATACCGAAAAATACCGATACCGAAAAAATACCGAACGGTATACCGAAAAATACCGCGGTATACCGATACCGTGCCACACACTAATTATTACTAGAGATCAGAACAGGAACGGATCCTGTCAGGGTTTCTCTGAATTCTTGATCCTAATCCGGGTTTTTTTTAAAAATTGGGCCCGGGTCAGGATTCCGGTAACAGAATTGAAATCCGGTCCGAGGTCATTCCCTAATCCTGGTCCTAGATCCTATTTAAGGCAAAATCTGCTAACAAATGTCATTAAAATAATCATTTTCCTGGCAGTGTCTATTGCCACCAAGTAAGTTCCGGTCCCCAAAGCCCTAAACCCAGTCTTTCTCGTTCAAGCCCAAAACCAGACTTTTTTGTAACGATTTCAAAAACATTTTGCCAAAAAGAAAAACGAAAAAAATAACTCTTTATAAAATTGGGTAAAATAACAATTTGTGTCAGAGATTTCACTGAATTTTGATTTTCCTTTAGTTTTGGGACAGGAATTACGGTTTCCGAGATTTTTCGAAGCCATTTAGGTCAAAATTCCGTAATATTGTCCAATGCTTCTTTCTCCCATTTGGCCCATTGTTCCGCATTTTTGTCAATTGGACTTCGCTCGATCAGCCACCAATTTTCAGCAGTGTCAATTTTCCGACATGTCAACCGTTCACGCGTCAGTGAATTGACCAATTCAAATGGAAAAGGAGAAGAACCGGATCGTGAACAGATGATGAAACAGACAGAAGTGGTGGCATTCAGAAATGTCTAAAAATAGTATGAAATTGGTCAGAAATTCGTCATGGAATTTGACCGTTTTGAGTGCGTCCATTGGAAAAAAGTATCCTCTCCTTCGACATTTGAGCACTTTCGGTTGGCCATCCGCGCGTGGCGTGTGCAACCATTTGGACAACACTTGGCCATCGGATGATCCTTGGGAGTCATCGGGAGGAAATTGGAGAACATTGCCATATTGAAAAGTGATCATTCGAAGATTGGAACAGTCACAGAGAACGGACGGTGTAATGAGACGACGGAAGCTTTGAAAACCAGCTGGAAATACAAAGTGTGTTTTGATGATGGCGGACACATTCAGCAGAGGCCAAACGGAAGAGGCAAAATTGTTCCAATTCGACTCGCCATTAATGTATAATTCCAAACAGACATTCGATCACAAAAGACGAGCAATGCATTGGAGAAAAGCAATGATATCGGAATTGATCCAACTATAAAAATGGTTTAAGATAAACAAAATATTTATTTAAATTCAATGAAACCCACCAAATGTCAACAGATGAAAAGCCGACGATTGAATTGGGCAATGGTTTCTGCGGAAATGGCAAAGTTTTCTTTATTGTTCCATCGTCATTCATTTTATAAATGTTCTTTGAACAAATTCTCAATTTGCCAATTGTCCATTTTCTGCTTTTCAAATGTGTGTCGACCAATGCGTCGAATCTGTCGGAGACCAATGCCAATTCCAATCCGACTTTTGCAGGTGCCACCCAATGGAACACATCCAAATAAACATCGTCGCAAATATAACTGAAAAAGGACCAAGAAAAGGGCTGCAACCCCCGTTTTTTGGTCAAGAAATCGGGATTTCCCGGGGATGGAAACGGGGTCAATTATCCAGAAAAAATTGCTAAAATTTTCTTGGGACGTGCTTTGTTACACTTCCCCTTAAAATTCAACTCACATTCGCTTCAAATTTCGTTTCGCTTCCTTTGGATGGTCCGACATTTGTGTTTTGATGGTCAGTCGTTCGTTTGTTGGCAATAAATTATTACTAAATTATTATTATAATCTGTGAACAGAAAAAAGCATGACTCTCATTAGGCGTATTCGATGAGTTTGGCATTAATTTTGCCCTATTTGAATGTTATCGAATGGGCGGCGGGTCCGGACAATCCGTCAGTGGACAATCCGTCAAAGGTGAAAATTGCCTCTGACGGATTAGGCGTGCACACATTTGCAGAGAATTTGTGCAGAAAAAAGAGCGGTGATGACTGTGAATTGTTCGTCGGACTGATCATTGAATGGACGGGCATTTCCAATTCTAACAAAACCAATACAAAAAAGATTTTGAGGTCAATTTTTTTTTTTTTTTTTACTATTGTACGGTGACTTTATATTGCCAAAGTCAAGCTGTATCGTAGTTGGAAAACTTTTGATGAAATTTTTCAACAGATTTCCCAAAAATATATTTTTATTTTTTATTCATCGTCATGAAGTAATAGTACACAAAAGGGAAAAATCCGCTTATTTTGTGGACATGACATGGTAATTTGTCCACAAGTAACGGATAATACAAATAGAAATAAGATCTCTAAAAATAAATAAAATATGAGGTCAATGCATTTCAAAACCAAATCGGTATGTAAAATCAGTGTGGGGGTCGTTTCGGCGGGTGCTAGGTCGTTTCATAAAACCGCCATTTTGGGCGTTTTATAAATTCCGCCAATTTGCAGATTTTTCGTCAAAAACTCATCATAACTTTGCTCAAACGCATCTAAATGAAACAATTTTGGTATGGCCCGATAGCTATAGTTAGCTCTATTAAGCAACCAAATTTCAAAAAATTTGATTCACATTTAAATAAGTTGTAGCCATAAAAACTGCAAAAAAATGTATATTTTTCTTGAAACGTCATCAAATTCTTTGAAATTTGGTAGGCTAATAGAGCTAACCAATAGCTATCGGGCCATAAAACATTCCGAAAAAATACATAAATAAAAGCCAAAAATCGTTCGATAGCTTTTGATTGGCTCTATTAGTCCATCCAAATTTCAAAAAATACTTTTTGTTTTAAAAATTGCTAAAAAAAAGTGCAAAAACTTGACATAACTCATTATAAATTTAAGAAATTTTTTTGAAGCCAATTAATAGAGCGAATTAAAAGCTACCGGACGGTACGAGGATTGTTTAATTTTGTAGCGTTTGAGCAAAGTTATGACCAGTTTTTCTTAGAAAATCGGTAAACATGGCACGGATTTAAAAAAAATGCGATAATTACAATCAGAAATTTTTTTCTTTGTTTTTAAAGTTAAGTTAAAAATATAAAAAGGACCCTTTCTCAGTATGCTAAATAAAAGAACTAATAATAGAAATGAATAATTCATAAATAAATACAAGAAGCAAAATAACAATTAAATGTTTTCAAAAAAAAAATTTAAAGAAAAACTGTGGGTGCTTCTGCAGAACAATTGTGGAAATAGCAGGAAGATTTGAGGGATTAAATATTGAACAAATAAAAATACATGTTTGAATACTACCAGATAGGAAACTACGTGAAATGCATGATGGAACAAGGAAAAAAATAAATGACCGACTGATATTAATGAATGAATTTAAGAAACAATCGTAAATAGCATAAATAATTCCAACATAAAAACAGAGTTCCTTATATAATGAAAGATCTTTCTAATTATGCATTAAACTAAATAATAATAATAATATAGAGATGGATGAGAAAGTCCCTTTTCACAAATATTTACAAAATCTGTAAAAAGAATTATTAAGTTACTCATTATCACTATATTATTGAAAATACAGTAATTATTGCTATTTTAAAATAGATGTATTAATATTTGATTATTTAAAATGCAACAAATTAGTTTTATTGTCAATATTTAAAGTTTTTTTAAATTATTACAGATTTTAACTTCATTATTATTTTTGATTCCACATTATACCAGAAGAAAAAATTAATGACTAAATAGCAATGAATAATTGAGAAATTAATTCAAGAATTAAAAATTACCAAAATACATAAAATGCATAATTTGCAATTTTCAAAAGAACCTAAAGGAATTTATAGTTTCTCTACTAGAATTATATATTCAAAATATTATTTAATACTATATTATTTGGAGCATCTCATAGAATAATATGCTTCTTATATGAGAGAAACTAAGGGTAAAACGAAGAAATAAAATAATTTTTTTTTTATAAATTCTTGAACGCTTCTCAATCACACCACATGTGATCAACTTTAATTGGTTTAATTGCTAGTTGTATCCACGGAATAACAATGGATCGCACATGGGTCACTAAGTTTTATTGCCACAAATTTCTAAACATGCCAAAAACAAACAGAAGAAAAACCTAAATAAACAGCAGAATCCGAATATTTTGAGTAAATTTAAATAAATAAAGCTATTTATAACGCATAAGCAATAATTTCAAATAAAAGCCAGAAAATAAACAGATATGAATATTCAGAAGTAAACTATTTACAATAGCACCAAGAGAGGACATCCGCATGAACTCAGCCAAAATCCAGTGGTGTCTTAAGCAAAAACCAGAAAATCAAGAGGTAGCCGCTCTTTACAACTTGAGTTCTTCAAAAAATTAACACAAAATTGCATATTCGAAAAGGCTTAGACTAGCAATACCAATTTTAATGTCCAAATTTCTAATTAGAGATTATTAAAAAAGATTGCGATTAGAATTTTTTTGGGTATTATTTATTAATATACAGTGAAAAATTTTCGGTTTTTTCGTTTGGTCGAAAACTGATATTTTTTTAATTTTTCGATTTCGTTTTGTCCGGAAAAACATTTTTGTTTTCGTTTCGCTTTCGCTTTTAAAAATTTATTTTTTCGTTTTCATTTCGTGTTTCGTTCTGTATGAGATTTTGTGCAGCCCTGATGCGGATGATATATTCTTCGAAATATGTAGAGACATTACAACAGGCCCAACACATGAATGGAATCCAAAAAAGAATAAAAAATAACAAAATGGAAAAAAAGAAAACATAAAATTCTTTGGAATATAATTTTAATTATGAGTTACTATCATTATTAAAGATGCGAAAACATGAACAATTTTAAAATCATTAATTTAATTTTTTAATATAAAAAAATATCTTTCCTTCGGATGCATATTGAAATAAATTCGAAAAATAAGCTTATATGAAAACATTAGAAAAATGCAAATGATAAACTTAATAATGGGCTTGATAATCATCAAAGAATTCATTTAACTTTATTGATTAAATAAGAAGAATTTTTGTTTTATATATTATTTAAAATAAACTGAGAATTACTAATAAATGATAATATAAATATTAATTGTCTGTTTTGAATTGCTTTTGGGAATTTATTTGCGTAGATGTTCTACGCTTTATGCCTTTAATTTTAAAGAATTTATATTCAAGTTTAAAATATTAATTTTTTAAACGATAAAGAAAAATAATAATATATATATTTCAGAATTCGCAAAACTCTGATACTTTATTTAACAGATTCCTTTAGTAAGATCATTATTAGCAAAATAATTTAATCTTAAACAAATTCAAATTATCCTCCTTTGGCCGGGATATAAGCCATCTTACCTATTCTAATTGACACGATATTTTTAAACGATGCCGATTATTACCACAAATAGCATAACGGGCTAACAAATTAGGCCTTTCGTAGAAGTTACAGTACCGCGAATAGAAGAGAACAATTCAAATAACATTTGTATAAAACTGACCACAAATAGTTAAATGAATTAAACTTTTTATTAGGGCTAGGCACCGGACCGGACTCCGGCCGGATTTTTCCGGGTCCGGAATCCGGGTTTTTTGGGCCTCACCGGATTTTTCCGATTATCCGGAAAAATCCCGCCGGTAAATTTTTGAAAATGAAAATCCGGTTTCGGATCTGGGTGCGTTTTCAAAACCGGATTTCCGGATTTTTCCGGATTCGGCTAAAGATGGTAACTTGAAGAAAGATGTTGAGATGAGAATTTTAGTGGGAAATTGCAAAAAATTAATAAATTTTTTGAATTATTTAAAGTTTAGTTGGCTGACGAGTGACGACTCCTGTTCCAAAAAACAAAAATTTGGTTGAGTTAAACTACCAGAAAGCAATTCGACTAAACAAATGGGTTCATCTGGGAAAATTATGACTACTCGAAATTTTGTATTCCAAATAACTTAAATCTTGACCAATTGTGGCGCAAATCTGTTAACTAATGGGCTATTAATGTTCAAAAATTTCCCCCGGCGGCGCCTATCGGCACCGCACGTAACCCATTTAGATATTAGGTTTTTCTGAAAATCGATCACAAAAAATTAGTCATTTTTGCGCAAAATTTTCTACCAAATTGGTCATTTTTACTGATTTTTGCTCTTAGAATAATTTTTAAAGAATGGAAATATTTGAAGCATTAAAATAAACTTTTGCAATTGAAATAAAAAGAAAATTTGGGCTAAAGGGAGGAGGAAAGTTTGATTTAAATTCACAGAGTTAATTTGTCAATTTATTTTGATAATTTAAAATGTTGTGCCTTTAAATCACAATCCAAAATAATTTGTGGTTCACTACAAATAAATTTATTCAAAAGAAGACAAAAATAATAATAATAACAAGAGGTCAGAATTTAGCGAAGAGGGCCTAAAAATAGAGAATGAATTGTTGAGACGGAGGGATAAAAGGTAGAGGAGAATTAAATGGGTTAAATCAATAATGAAAGAACAGAGAAATCATAAACAATAAATGTCTGTCTTTCCCAACACCTCCCCTTTTAAGTTTACTATTAGTTGATCATTCGTAAGATTTGTTCCGGGGGTTCAACTGCAGACGATCAACCGGCTTTCGGTTACGGCAAGGATATCGCCGTTTTGGAGAAAGATTTACTGGATCATTTTGATCAGTTTTATCTTCTGTCGGAAAAATTGGAAGACCGAATGTTTCATTGATGATGTTAAGAGGATCATCTGCTTCCTCATCCGGAATTTCCCTCATTTTTAATTGATTTGTATGAAATCTACCACGTGAATTATCGAACAATTCAACAGTGAAAATTACACCATTTTTCTCGATGATTCGGCCAGGACGCCAATGTGCCGAATTATGCCGACGTGAAAAGACTAAATCACCAATTTTAAATGATCGAAATTTGGCACCATTCTTTCGGTTGAATTGTGCCTCCATTTTATGATCTCTTTTGTTTGGAAATGAAGGTGGATGTAGGAGATCAAAGCCGACTCTTGGTTTCCGGCCAAGAAATAGTTCAGCAGGACATTTCCCATCGAGAGTATCCGATGGTGTGGTCCGGTAAGTGAGTAAGAAAATGTCAAGTATTTCACTGCTGACAGCTCCCTCCCCTTTTATTTTCGCAAAAGCCCTTTTAAAAGTATCGACCATTCTTTCCGCCTGGCCGTTTGATTGTGGCATATAAGGGGCGGTAAAAATATGATCTATTCCATGCATTTTCGTGAAATTTTTAAATTGATGGCTTTGGAATTGAGTACCATTATCGGAAACAATTGTTTCCGGTATGCCATAATGTGCGATTAAAAACCGCAATTTCGTAATTGTTGCAGTGGCATTTGTCGAGCTCATTTCAAAAATTTCCGGATATTTTGAGAACGAGTCAACTATAATCAAATACATTTTTCCGTAAAATGGACCGGCGAAATCAATATGTATTCGTTTCCAAGGACCATCTGATTTAGGCCATGAATGAAGTGTAGTCTTAATTGGATTTTTGGAAACAGCCGCACAAGCAGAACACTTCTGCACAAAAGATTCGATTTCTGCGTCCATTAATGGCCAATAAACGTGCCATTCTGGCCAATGATTTCATTCTCTTAATACCAGGGTGGCCGTGATGAAGCATTTTTAAAATTGCTTTTTGGAGTGATTTTGGGACTATTGCCCTGTCTCCTAGCATCAAACAATTCTGAACAATTGAAATTTGGTCCCGGCGGCGATAGAACTGAATGAATTTTTCTTGGCTTAAGCCTTGAATAGGCAAAAAATTCTTTGGTTCAGTCCATTGGCCTTTGACAAAATTTGAAATGTGTTGAAGCGTTGCGTCTTTCTCGGTTTCTCTTACCAAATCTTTAAATGTTATCGGCAATTGATTGACAATGTTTGCTAACTCTTTGTTCAGTGAAGTTTCAATTTCAAATGATGCAATGATGACTTCTTCGTCAGAATTTTGTGATTTTTGTGACGAAATAAGACGTGACAGTGCATCTGCTTGACCAAATTTTTCGGTTTTCACATATTGAATGTCGAAGTCGTAGGCCGTCAAAATTAAGGACCAACGAACAAGACGATTATGAGAATACTTCGGAACGCCATCTTTATTGCCAAAAATTTTTTTTAATGGCTGATGATCAGTCAAAAGAGTAAATTTTCTGCCGAATATCATTTTATGAAAGCGCTTGACTGCTTCCACGAGAGCGAGCGCTTCTTTTTCGATTTGTCCATAATTTTCTTCTGCCGGTGTGAGTGACCGGGAAAAATGCGAAATGGCTTTAATTGAATCATCCGCAAATCTATGCGAAATTACACCGCCAATTCCGTATTGAGACGCATCGGCTGCGACAATAATCGGCAAAGAAGGATCATAATGAGTCAATGCTAACTCTGATTGCAAAATTGAATTTATTTTTGTAAATGCATTTTCGCATTTATCTGTCCATTCCCATTTCGAATCCTTCTTCAGTAATTCATCCAGTGGCTGACGAATAAAACGAAAATTTCTGACAAACTCCTGGTAATAATTAACCATTCCTAAATAGGAACGTAATTCGCTGATGTTCGACGGGATGCGCATTTCCGCAATGGCAGAAATTTTGCTGGGACCATGACGACGTCCATCTTGGTCGATGATCACACCCAAATATTTAATTGTATTTTGAAAAAACGCACATTTTTCAATTCGAATTTTAAATCCCCATTCCCAAATTCGATTGAATATGTTATCCAAATGTTCGATATGACTCTCCAAAGTTGGGCTGACAATGATCAGATCGTCCAAATATGCCAGTGCGAACGGTAGATCAGAGAGCAAATCCAACAATTAAAGTATGAAAAAAATTTTAAAAGGAAATTTAAATATTAATGGTTAAACATTAAGCATTTATAATTCAAAAATATAACTAACAAAAAGAATAAATGAAATACCAATCCGACCCTCGACCCTCCCTAGGTATCTTGAACCAGATTGTTGGTTGTCCTGCGAGGTACCTAATATCAATGAAAAAAATATGAAATAAAAGAAGATGGATTTATAGTACTCCATACTTGGCATTGTGTCGATATTTTGGCATTTTTGAAAATTTCGTGAAACAAAAGCGAAAAAAACAAAAAATAAAATACAGCCTTAATAAACTTTTAAAAAGTTTTCAAAAAAGTACGTATAAAAGTTAAAAATTTGAAATTTTTGGCAAGAAGCCTTAAATACCCAGTTACCATGATTTTTTCTTTACATAACTATTTTCTCCATTATTAAATCTTACATACCAAATTTTTTAAATATTAAATAAAAAAAATTAATTTAATAAGAAAAGTAATAGTGAAGATAAAATTCTTACATTAAAAATTCGTCATTTTTGAAAAAAGCCGTCCTAAAACACAAGAGAAATGGAATATAATTTTAATAAAAGATTACTATCATACAGATATAATTTATTTAAATAAATTTATTTATTTTTCGAAAATAAAAATTGTAACACTAGTGGACAAAAAAATCTTTCACCTAAGACTGGCTTTTAAACATCATTTTTAAATGTTTGTTTATTGCGTTAAGTATAAGGAGTCAAGAAACGTAGGTGATAAATCAGAAATTCAGCTTTAATGCAAATTATGATTATTCTAATAACAATTCCAAAAATACATATTCAAAGATTTGCCTGGGAAGGTGCGAATAAGACAAACCTGGGACCAGCCGGAACCAGTTAAACAATGAAAAATTTCGGCATGGAAAAGGACATATATTCATTTAACAAATATTCAAACAAAAAGTATACCAAATTAGTGTGAATAATATAACCAAAAAGAGTATAGTTATGTACTGAAAGACTCTAAAAAACATAAAAAAAATGAAATAAAAAAAGAATGAATCTCTTTTTACAAAATTACAACATATATTAGTTGGGAATGTATTAGCGCGTCAAGTATGGTTTTGTACCCAAAAAAATAGAAAAAGAGAAAAATATCTTAACAACTGTCACAACATTGCGGAAGAACAGGAACTCATTGCGGAAGACCAGGAACGAAAATGTAGTTGGGGATCTGGTCTCCTCAAGTCTTCCAAACTTTAAAATTTTGGGTTAACCCCAGTTATGCGTTTGCCCATTTGCCCCTATTTTGGGGGTCTGCCCCTATTTTTCCCCTATTTCTCGTTTGCCCCTTTTTGCCCCATTTTGGAAAATTTTGCCCCTATTTTTTTTTTGAATTTCTTAATACAAAATGCCAAATTTTTATTTATTCTTCGTTTTTTTTTTCAATTTTTTAACTGACCGCATTTAGTTGGAATTTTCTCAAATTTATTTGAAAATTTGTAACTATTCTCAAAAATAGGCTCCCAAATCCTCAAAAATTAAAACATTTTTTAGGGCTTATTCTGTTAACAAATCGTAACAAAATTTTTCAAAATTTTACCTGCGGCGCCTATCGGCACCGCCAGCCCACCTTAGCATACATTTGTGCTTATTATAGGTCACGGCAGAAAAATATGGCAAAAATGCAACCCCGAATTTGATTGTTCCTTTACGATTTGTTCCTTTCTGACTTGATTTGCTTAAACATGTTAAACGGAGTGAAAAATATATATTTAATAAATTTGATGTATTTGAACATTTAAGGCAAAAAATTATATTCCCCTTTTTTTAAACTCGGGGCCCCTATTTTGGACTTTCGTTATCGCATCCCTGGTTAAACCTAATTGTCAGAGGCGCCGAAAATGCTAAATACCTTAGCCAAATATGACTATCCAAATAATAAAAACAGTAGAAAAACGATGAAACTATTAAAAGTCCGGCAGGAAAACTAAGAACAGAATGAATGAAAACCTTTATAACGAATGGGGAAATAATAATATATGTTATGCGATTTAGTGATTAATTCAATTATTGTTTAATTAAAAATAATAATTTAAAAATATAAATCAAAAAATCCTTTTTTTATTTCAAACATTCATTTAGAAACCCATAAATATAAAAAAAAGTAATGGAATTGACAAAACCATCAATCTTGTTAAGGTATAAAACCATTTTTCAGAGCAAAAGCAAAGAGAGCAACATTTATGAAAGACTCATAATAAACAACAAAAATATAACGTATGAACCAGCCTAAGGGTTCCTCTCGAAACCACTCACTCTGAGATATGGGCAAAAGCTGTCGAGTCCTATAAAACAAAAGTTGACGCATAAATTCGGTCGATATTCCCACAACGAATATAAACGAACAGTCCAAATTGTTCGAAAAGTTTTTAATTTACAGAATTATGATCTATTCACATGATCAATTTAATAATTTTTATAGCATTAATTTTTAAATAAAATGAAGCAATTTTTATAATGCAAAGAAGGCTGACCCCCGTATGACAACAAAGAAATGGTTTACTAAATAAATATATTAAATAAAATAACCATCATTTAACCATAAAAAATCTTTTGATGTCGCTGACAAATCAAATATAATAAAAAAAATGCGAATATTCAATAAGACAATAATATAAAAATCAGTGACTTTTAGTAAAAGTTAAAAGTTTACACTAGGTAGGATGAATGGAAAATTGCATCAAATTTTATTTTTTGGGTTATTTTGTTTCGTGGTTCAGTTTTGTTTTTGCCTATTATCCCGCCAAAAACTTGATTGGTTTTCGATGCCGCCAGAAAGCAATTCACTTTTTTTTGTTTTTAATTTTTTTTAAACAAACATTTTCTCATTTTATTAATTTTTTTAAAATTTTCATAAGAACTCTCTATTTCTATTCGCCAATAAAACTATAAGCTTTTATTTATTTTTGGCATGCCTTTTTGTTTTTAAAACTCAAAGGGACGGGAGCTATGGTGCTGATAGCGCCACCGGGGAAATCTGAAAAACAGAGTGTATAAAATTTGAAGAAAATTTTCGAATATTATGCCAAATTTTTCTTATTTTTTCAAAATAAGCTTGTACCTTTGTCATTTTTTTATCAAAACCCCCCAACTCCGCAATACAATTTTCAGCAGAAATCAAAATTAAATTTTAAGAAGTTAAATCAGGGGCACGCACCAGGGCTGGACGTAACTAATTTTCAATTACGGAATCCGTAATCCGTCATTACGGCGATTTTTTCAGTTACGGCCATCCGTAATCCATCATTACGGAGGTCCAAAAAAACCGTAATTTGGCGTAATCCGTAATCCGTAATTTTCAAAAATTTTTTTCTTCTTAAAAAAAACAAAACATTCAATTGAGAAACCGGTTAAAAGCATTATGATGAAGATGGAGCTGTGCGGGAATGAATTTTTACCGGAATCGGGACGGGAAATGAACCCGGGAAACGAAAACCCGGAAATTTTCTAACAAGCATGATTCATGCATTAAAATGAGAATGACAATAACTTGTTGTTTCGCATGCTCTTCTGAAAAGTCGCGAATCGTGACGCTCGCCGATTAGGACTTTGAGAAAATTGAAAAATTAAAAAAAAAAATTAGCTTTACCAAAAACAGAGCTTGATCGTGTTTAAAACTAAGAACTTCACTGGTCAATAATAGATTTTTGGTGTCAAAAACAATAATCATTTGTAAATTATTCGCTATTTTGCCTTGCACTTAAAATAGAAAAATAATTTTGAGGGGGGCCGACAATGCCGTTGGCGCCGCCGGGAAAATGTGAAAATTGGGTGTATTTTGGGTTACCCCACATTTACCGCCTCGGACTTTTGCGCCGCGGACTTTGCGCCTATGTCCTAAATTCACTTTTATTTAAATTTTAAGAATCCAAAGTTTGAGAATATTTAAATGGATGTTACGAATAGATTGTGGCCAAGATTTCATTCGAGAATTTTGAAATAATGACCATTATACAAACATTCAATTTTTTTAAAAGTACTACAAAATACTGTTTGGATGGTTTATCAGCCTTATTTGTTTTTGGGCTGCTTAAAATTAAATTTGAACAGGGTTTGGTCATAGGCGCAAATGCTTGGACACAGTATTTTGGTAACAATTATGCACAAAAAAAAAAATTTAGTTTTTTATAAAAAAATAATCTACAAGAAAGCGTCTCGATAAATAATCCAAAAGTAAATTACGGATCAAATTACGGAAAAATCCCAAAATCCGTAACCCGTAACCCGTAATCCGTAACTCCAAAAAGGCCGTAATTTCCGTAATCCGTAATTAATTACGTCCAGCCCTGGCACGCACCCATTCTGAACACATAAATAAAAGTTGCATATAAAAATCATGAAGACTTTTTTATCAGCGAGACCTGGTTATATATGTAGGAAGAAAAAAGAAGCAAAAAAAACACCTCCAACACTAACAATATAAAATAGTTTAATTTTTTTTAAATTAAGTGTACTAAGTTGGGACGGAAATAAGTCTAAAACCGGTTATTTTCGGTTAACCGGGTATCGGCCAAACCGAAACCGAAACCCGGGAGTAGCAAACCCGCCTAACCGAAAACCGGGGGTACCGGTTTTAAACCGATTATTCTCTACCCCAGTTTGTACTTAGCTTCTAATTTCGAGATAATTGTGTTTTTGAGTCGAAGAATATGCTAAAACCAGTAAATGGTACTTTTTTTCTAAGATCAGCATTTTTTTTATGTGACGGTTAAAGAATTCTGCTACTGAGTTAGGCCTTGTGCAGAAAAATGGATATTTACATAAATGCCAATTTATTGTCAACGAGGACATTATTTCTATTTATAAATTTTTAAACTTTCCAACAAAACCATTCCCCTTTCATTAAAAAAATCTTTTGAATTATCTCAAAAGTACTCATGACTTTTTTTGCAATTCAAATTCACCGTTGTCGCCTATCTATACCTTCATCCCTATAATGTTTTAAAAACAGCACGAAATTGATTTTATCTTTATTTTTCCTATTAATATTATACTATTTTTCATTTTCATCGCCTTTCGTTCTTTTTAAAACCCGATCCGAGTCAAAATTTGGAAACGGGTTCGGAGTCCGAAAACCCGAATTTTTAATGCTGAATATGGTCCGGATCTATTCCCGAACCCGGATCATGATCCGAAAATTTTCAAAATTCCGGGCTCTAAAAATAGTCAAAATTGTCCTCACTGTCCGATTGTCCGGTCACGATATAAAGACCTGAAGCAATAATTATTTTTTTAGGATAAACTAAAATGAGTTTTATTGGGGAATCGTCTTTTAAAAAACTACAACAATTTGCCTGGATTGTCAAGCAAATGAGAGGGCTACCGGTCCGAGTGTCGAATAGTGTTAAAATTTCCGAGTGTCGAATGGCACAGAAAAAGCCAATTTGGCTTTTGTTTAAAAAATAAAACATAAAAGCCTAGACCTGTCGAGCTTAAGCTTATTTCTAATTTTAAGCCTAAACTAACGCTAATTTTAAAGTTAGCGTCTATTAAAAAAATCGTAAAAATCGTTCGCAACTCGGCCATTCGACACTCGGACATTTTAACACTATTCGAACCTCGAACGTTCGACCCTCGGAGCGGAAGCGAATGAGAGGGTTTGCACCTCAAAATCTCGCCGCCCAAAAACTTTAAATTTTCTCCTTGGGTTTTTTTGAACAAGCTCTTCCCCAGCTTAATTACAATTATAAATGTCCTTTACACTTAATGGTTATTATTAGGGCTTCGATTTTAGACAAAAAAAATCGCAAAATAGGCACCTAAAAAGGCATTAAAAATCGCAAAATAGGCACCTAAAAAGGCATTAAAAATCGCAAATAGGCACCTAAAAGGCATTAAAAATCGCAAAATAGGCACCTAAAAGGCAAAAAAAAAAAAATCGCAAAATGGCAAAATTAAAAAAGCACAAAAACCCTCAAAAAGCACAAAAATTGGCAAAAAGGCATAAATTGCAAATAATTTTTTTAATTAACGATTTTTGAGCACAAAAAATGGTCATTTTTTTGAAGCCTTTTTTTTTTTTGCATTTTCGCATCATTTGGGATTTATGCCTTGATATTTTTACTCAGTTTGAAAAAAAATCCCTAAGGATTGGCTTTTAAATAAAACTCTAAAAGAAGGAATTTTTTCTAAAAATCATCCCCTAGAATTGAAAACTTCTTTGCCAAATACCCAAATATAATTGTTTTTGAATTTTCTACAAATTTATCGAATGGTAATCCTGAAAATCGGTCTATATCGAAACAGGTCTTCCGTCCCAGCCGTTCCGTCCCAATACATAAGGGGCCAGTTCCCGTCCCAAACATTTTTTCGTGGGTTTATTTTTATTGAATTACCTTTAAATTTATATTAAAAGAATGAAAAACACGAACACGATGCTTGCTTTATGTATTTAGGGGTCGGGGTCTTTTGGCGCCGTCAAACCAATTCAAGCATATCTGCACCATACAATAGCTCTATATGCTTTATATGTATTAAAAAAAGAAACGAAATAACGAAAACAAAAAAGTTATGGTGCTTGCGCTTGAAAAAATCCAGAAAAACCCTATTTTTGTGGTTTAATTTATTTGTGCCTTATCATTTTTTTTTGAATTTGGCATGCTAATAGAGCTTATCAAAGGCTATCGAACCATACCAAACTTGAATCAAATGAAGAAAATATTTTTTCATTTATGGCTGCAATTACATTTTTTACAAAATTATCTGGTCAATATCCAATGCTTATCTGACAAAATTATTTCTTTTGAAACTTAAAAAAAAGACCCAAATTGACCTTTTTTGAGGAAAATATGTTAACTAATCTATCAAAATTTTCAAAAATTTGCCCGGTGGCGCCTATCGGCACCACCAGGTTGAAAAATTTTTACAAATAACCTATGTTCTATTTTTAATTACACAAAAAATTATGCATCACATGAAAATTTCAGCTCGATTCGACCATCAGAAGTATGAACTGATGAAAAATTATTGAGTTTATAATTTTGGAACGGGATCTTACATAGCATATATAAAGCTTTTTAAGGAATTTGGGATTAATGCACATAAATTTGGAACAAATTTGAAGTTCACCGCAAAAGTTCGCTTCCGCTCCGAGTGCCGAAATTCCGAGTACCGAATAGTGTAAATAATGTCCGAGTGCCGAAAAGGCCGAGTCCGAATGATTTTTTTAAACAGACACTACTCTAAATTAAGGTTTAGTTTAGGTCTAAACTTTGGCATAAGCTTAAGCTCGACTAGGTCTAGGCTTTTATGTTTCATTTTTTTAACAAAAGCCATTTTGGCTTTTTTTGTGCCATTCGGAACTCGGAATTTTTTTTTGTTCTATTCGCACTCGGACCGGTAGCCCAAAGTTGACCGCAATATTCGAGCCGCATTTTTAATGCTAGAATCGCTTCAGAAGGGAAAATTTCAAAATGTAACTCTTAACGCTAGCTTGAATAAGTATTGGAGGATTTGAGGGCGAAGACAGCTGTTGTGTCGCTGCCCATCGATTGGTCGACGTTGACTCGTCGCCTAAGCCAAAATGAGTCGATTCGTCGCAAAGAAATTTTTACGGATTCTTACTTTGCAGACCGAGAGGAGTCGATATCTCTGGCCCTCAAAACCATATTTAGCATTAAAAAACTTTAGAAATGGTGGCGCTCAAATAGTCATGAGTAGGGCCGCAACTTTTAGTGATTTAACTAATTTTTTCTGCAGCTTTGTATCGTTGAGAAACGCACGAAAAACGCATTTTTAGCGTGAAAATTCTTCGTTTGAACGTCACTATTTGTCACTAGAAATCACTATTTTGGCGTTTTTTTGTCACTAAATAGTTAGCTAACTATTTTGGGGTTTCGACACTATTTTACTCACTATTTTAGGGTTTTTGGAGATTTTCTTAAGAAAAATGCATAAAAAAATAAATTGCACCCCTAAGGATTGGCCAAAAAAAATTTCAAAAATATACCACAAAGAAACGACTTTTTTAAAGCCAAAATTTTGGCCCAAATTTGTCAAATAAATTTTTTTAAAACAAAATTTTTTATTAAGACATTTGCAAAGAATTTTTACCCGAGAATTTTGAATGCACCTCATTTGTAATTGCAACCAATGATTGGAATAAAAAACTTTTTTTTGTTGAGAAATTGGCAGAAAATTTTTCATATTCCGTCCACTTTTGAACTTTTTCTCACATTTTTGGCATTTTTTCACAACTATTTAGTTAACTATTTTGATTTTTTCGTCACTAAAAGTCCCGTGCCCTAATGACAGTCATACAAAAAAAGAAAATATTCTTATTTTAAAATAGACGCAAAAACTAACCGCAAATATCCAAGCCAATTTCTTTTCTAACATACCGGCAAAAAAAATGATAATTCAAATTTTTTTCACAATTTTCAATTTCTTTTAGAAAAAATGCCCATTAATAAGTCCATTTGGCGCGGTACGCTCACTCAACCGTTTGCGGTTAAATTATTTCGCGGCATTTGGCGGAAGCACAATCGTTTTTTTAGCAAAAACAGTGATGGTAAGTCGTCGATGAAACTTACATTTTCTTTATATTTTTTTTGGTCGAAGAAAATTTGTTGATGGCGCATTTCACCTGCTTGAACAGGTTATTTCTTTTTTTAAGTTTGTCAAACAAAAAAAATTTTAAAAGTTTTCGTCATCTTTATAGCGTAGGGTCCCCAGCCTTTAATTTTAAAACCAAAGGGGGGCCTTTGATTTTTTTTGAACTTTTTAATTTTCAGAATTGCCAAAACAAATGTCGTATACATTTTAGTGACCTCAATTTTTTTGGCACACACAAAAAACAGGATTTAAGGCGCTAGTTACAAAGTGGTGCCCTTTTTTTTTTTACAATTTTTTTTTTAATTTTAAGTTGAACAAAATAAATATCATATTCGTGATCGGAAACCAAAAAAAACTATGAATAAACTTTTTTTAAAGTTAAAAACAAAAAAAAAAATTGAAAAAAAAAAGAGGGTCCCCCCTATGGTTTCAAAATTCAAAAACCACCAATTTGTAACTAGCGCCGGATTTAACATAGTTTTAACAGATTTTACCCAAAGTGAGTTTTTGAAGGGCAATTTGGGTACGGCCGGTAGGAGCGGCCGGGAGAAGTTAAAAGATTTCACACCAAACCCGAGTCGGGGTTGGAAGCGTCGGGGTCAGGGAAAACACCGAAAAATGACCTTAAATCTCGGGGTCGGGTCCCAACCCTATTAAAAATAACAATTTAGAAAGTAACAATTTTAAGTTTTTTTTTTTTTGCAGAACACCATAGCATATGATGAAAAAATTGTTGTTTTCATTAATCATAAAAATATTCATATCATTCCCATTTTTCAGACTGATGGAGCGCGAAGGGCTGTTGAAGATAATCCGAACACTGTCCGTTATCAAAAGCCATTTATGCAGGTTTATTTGTTTTTTTTGGGGGGGGGGGTGGAGTCTGAAAATTTCGTTGCCGACCGTGACCTACCCTAATTAGTAATTACAAATTAAATGAAGCAAAAAAAAAAAAATTCCATGTGCCCATTTAATTTTTTGTAATTTTAAGCGCTTTCAACTTTCCGTTGACGCGTCTAATGCAATTTTTGGACGAGGACCGTGACCGAAGCTGAAGTTTTTGATGCGCAAACATCGCGCGGATGCTTACCCGGGACAATTGACAATGTGAACAGAAACAGGAAAGGAGGACCATTTTTTTGAATTTATCTTAATGTTACTTTCGTTTGAAGATATAAAAATTCACTGCTTATAAACTTCATTAACATATTAGTTTTAGCGACCTCAAAAACTTTTAAACACATTTCACCACTTTTAAGTTTTAAAAACAAAAATAATATTAGGTGGATTTGAAAACTAAAGGGGCGGGACCCTTTTGATTTTTGACAAATTTTTATTTTTCAGAACTAGCCAAATAATGCCATTGTTATTAGGAACCTTTGGAAATACCTTCAACAACAACGAAAATTGTCAAAAAAAAACAAAAGTTCCCTCCTTGTTTTTCAAAATAAAAGGCAAGAAATTGCCAATGCCATTCATTTTTGGCAAATTTCCAATGCCGACAAGCATTAAAATTAATTTTCGGAAGTGAAAAATAACAAAATTTTTGAGTGAAGGGAGGAGAAGGTTCATTTAGACTTTACGAATTACTTTATTCCTTTATTTTGATTATTTAAAAGTGGTTGAAGACAAAAATTTTTGCTTCAAAAAGCCCCGGTTGACAATCGAGGGCCTCGGTCCCAATGTGGATTTTTAGATTTAAACAATTTTGTTTTAAAATTAAAAGTTACCGGATCCTATTTCCGACATTTACGACTCCAAATTTTATGAAGACAGAGAACTGTTTTTCCGAATTCTTTACAAGTCGGCTGTTCAAATTAAAAAAAATACATATACGGTATAAGCAAGAAAATTTGAAAGTGCTTCAAGAAATCCAAAAACAAATACCATTACAAGCGGGCTTTAATACACTCCAAAGAATCAATCTATACTCAAATAATAAAATTTTCGGAAATGTTCAAAATATTTATATTATTTGTGAAAACTTCGGGGCTGGCTCGTTTTTTTGTGCCTTTTTGAGGATTTTTCGGCTTTTTTAATGCCTATTTTGCGATTTTTTTTTGCCTAAAAATCCCAGCCCTACTCTTCACTGATGTTTTGATTAGGCACTTTTTACCTAGGTGCCAATTGCCAACCATAGAGGGTCCTTTTTGATTTTTTTAACTAATTTTTTTTATCGGTTCAGACCCATCACAGCAAAGTTTGCGGAGAAATTAGTCATTCTGAACGTAAGTCATTGCTGAGAATAATGTTCAGATTTTTCCAATAATTTTCATTAATTGTCAGACCGTGCGGTTGGCATGTTGACACGCTTCTATAACATGAAGAGGCATGTGCCGACCCAAAATCGAGGCCACAGTTTTTGAATGACAAATCGCTTGACCCCATGTCCGCCATTTGTCAAACGCTTTCCGATCATTGACATCAAACGGAACTCGGTTTGATTGACAATAAAAAAATAAGGGAAATTTTTGTCATTTTAATGATCCTTTGAATAAAAAAATTTTGTTTTGTCTCCCTCCTTGGGATTTTTAGAAATTTTTTTTTACATAATTTTTTCTAGGCCGCATTTTCCTGTGTGATGAAATGAGGAGGACATTCTTAAAAAGTTGTCTCTGTACTACTACACATTTGCGGATCTGCTTGAGCTCAAGGACCCATTTTGCAACTGTTCACCGCGATGGACGCAAATCAGTGCAAATTGAACATTGTTGTCTAACAAAATTTGTTCAAAAAATATGGCATTCAGAAAGACTAAAACGACTAAATTACAATAAACCTTGAAAAAAATGATTTTAAGGTTTAGGTCCCAAATTTTTTGATATTTCAAAATAACGATCCGATTTGTAGGAACTTTGATGTGTAGGCAAAGTAGAGTTTGGTTTTTCTTCCATCTAATTTTTCCGGTCCTCTTTTTTTTTTCCAACATAGTTAGAGGACCAGAATTAGAGAAGTTTGAGACTCTGAAAATTTGGAACCAAATAGACTACAACTCTATTTTTGGAGTACCACCGACAACTCTTTTTTTAACCAAAAAAATCTTGTTAGGAAACCCCGGTAAGACTTAGACCTCATGTCCGATATTTGTTTTCAATGGTACCCAACCATATTTTATTTGTCCACCAAGGTGTTCTACTTCGATCTGACCACCACCTTTCTGAGCCTGTTCACCAACTTGTGTCGCTGATGGGCTGCTGTCCCGGATACGACCGCAAGGCGGTGCTCGGTCTGTACAACGCGGCGCGTGAGCTGATGCACGCGTGCAGTTAGCCGTCCTTTCCACGCCTTGGCCAATGGTGGTGGACTATGAGCAACCCATGCGCAAATTGCCGAGGATTTGGCCTATCCTACCGAGTGATTGGGTGGTGGTGGCGTCGGTTTTTGAAAAGGCTTGAAACTGACTCATTAATCCAAACCCCGAATAAGGTTAACTGAAATGGTGTAGGGGGCACCCCAAAATCTCGCCGACGTAATTTCAAAAATATTATTGGACAAAAAAGTCATTTGTTTGAAGCTTGTTATTTTAGAAAAAGTTCAAAAATAAATGGAATTTAACAAATGATTTAAAAAAAATTCATGTTTTTGGAAGATTCAAGAATTTTTTATTTTTCAGAATAACCTTAAAAAATTTCGAATTTTTATACAATGTTTAAATAGTGTGTACCGAGGGGTTATTCCGTTTACCGTATCCCGGGGGGTTTTGGTTTTTCTTGTATAATCTATTGACGGTGGTTTTTAACCTTTTTTTTATTATTCAAAATTTTTGCTTTTTTGCAGTTAATCGGTGTCGCGTTGGAGTCGGTGCGTAAATTTACATCAAGCGAAACATTTCGGCGGAACAGCAACGGGACGCGGCACTGCTCTCGCTGGTCGCAATCCTAAGCAAATGTTGTACGCGGCACAGACGGGCACAATCGCATGCGAATATCTTTCGCTTGACACCATGGACCGGTGGATCATTTGTGAGTCAAATACATTTATTTCTTTTTCCTATTAAATGCAAAAAAAAACGGATAAATATGAAAATAGTACAATAGGGCATTTGTATCGTATCAAATGCCATGCATCCATCAAAGGATGAAATGTCGAAAAGTCAGACAAGTGGCTGAGAAACTAATTTCAAACCTAATACCAACAAAAAATCTTGGAGTGACTACAAAAAATTCCTGAAATCAAAAGGTCAATAAAGATTACATGTTGTTTTTACCATACCTCGTGAAATTTACAAATTTTGGCATTATAATGGAAAGAGGCTTGTTAAGAAACTTTTTGTATGCGAAAATAAGATAAATTGAAAAAGTTGGTATGTGGAAATGACCCATTATAGATTATGGTGGAAACAACGTGACACGCAGGACGTATCCAGGGGGGGGGGTACAGGGGTACGTACCCCCCCCCCCCCAAGACAACCCCTCGGTAAGGGAAAAAATCAGAAACCCCCTAAAAAATTGACTTTCCCCCCAACCCCCCGGCGTGTCCGACATTTGCGGTCCGACTTTGCGCCCCCGACATTTGCGGCCCGAATTTGCGGCCCCAGCCAAAAACGACATTTGCGCCCGACATTTGCGGCCCGACATTTGCGCCTCCGACTTTTGCGGCCCATTTCTTAAGGGCCATTTTCCGACTTTGCGGCCCCAACCAAAATTTGACTTATTTTAACACAAATTTGGCCAATTTATATTTCTTTCTTTCCAAAGTTACATTGCACTTTATTCACCCTATATAATTCATTTCACAATTAGCTTGCCAAGACCAATGCAGAGCTGAAGTTGTTAGTTCATTCTACCAATCCTCAATTCCTGTATTGGCTAATCGATACTGTAGAGCTCTGAGGTGTGCTAATAATGTCTCATCATCCCTATTTTCATCATTGTCGTAACGCAAAATTTGTTTTTATGATCATTTGTTTGCTTGACGGTGTACGGCTGCCTACCCCCCCCCCCCCGGCCAAACTTTAATTCCCTTAGGCGATGTTTTGAGGTGTTAAATAACAAAAACAATAGGTACTTTCCTGTTAGGAGACTACAGCCAATTTTAAAAAATCAACGAAAGGGCGCGCATAAAACATATAGCGCGCGGTGGATTATTCAGGAGGCATAAATGCGACAATTGCCGAAAATATCGTCAAAAGGATCAGCTCCGCGATGTTTGCAATCTTCACGCCAAAGAAATTCGCATAAATCTTTCGTTGATTTTTTAAATTTGGCCTGTAGTCTCATAACAGGAAAGTACCAAACAATAGATGAGCTCCTGCTTCGGTGTTCAAAACTATATAAATATGTGGGAGAAACTTAGCGAATAACAAATGTCCCCTTTTCCAATTTTTTTTTTATTATTTTCTCCGCAACTTCCACCTGCCACCCTTGTGGTATTTACATATGAATTAAACATAGATATTGATGGCCCCGCCATTATAAATTTTTTGATAAAATTGCTGAAATTTGTGTTAAAATAAGCCAAATTTTTGTTGGGCCGCAAATGTCGGAAATGGCCCTTAGAAATGGGCCGCAAATGTCGGAGGCGCAAATGTCGGGCCGCAAATGTCGGGCCGCAAATGTCGTTTTTGGCTGTGGCCGCAAATTGGGGCCGCAAATGTCGGACCGCAAATGTCTGGGCACCCCCCCCCGGTACCCCCCCCCCCCCAGACCCAAATCCTGGATACGTCCCTGGTAACACGGTCAATATATGCCAAGATACAACTTGCGAAATGCCGAAAAAAGTTTTGCAAATGTCAAAAAATCCTATTTCAAACCCAACAAACAAATTTTTGTTCCCTTTCAAACAGTCGGTCTCACGGTTTGCCATCGTTTGTTGGTCGACCCGGCACATTCGGCCATCCTTGGCCCGCTCTACCAACGGGCTGTGCAGCACTGTTTGGCGGTCCATTTGTTCCGTGATGAGTGTATGCTTGTCCAACCATTGGTTCACACAGTGATGGACCACATCAAACACAGCAGCAACATTACCAACAGCAACAGTGCACCCAGCAACATATGCAATGCCAAGCAGTTGATGGGCGAACTGATTCTTTTTAAAAAAAAAATTCAAAAGAAAATATCTAATTTTTCATAAAAAGTTATCAAAAGTTGAAATGCTTTTTGGAAATTTTTCGAAAAACTTTTAAAACGAAAAGGAGTGAACAATTTGATGAAAAAAACTCTTTTTTTTTTTTTTTTTTGCAAATATTAGTATGAATTTTTTTGGGTACTTCCTGTTAGACCACAAGCCAAAATTTTTAAAATCAATTTGGCGTGACGATTGTAACGCGGAGATGATCCATTTGACGACATCTTATCAGCAATTGTTGCATATATGCCTCCAAAGTAGTGCCACAGCGCGCCTTGTTGAATTTGCGCGCCCCTTTGTTGATTTTTTAAAATTTGGGCTTGTGGTCATAAAACAGGAAAGTCCTTTTTTTGTAACAAGAATCCGGATGGGTATGAAAGGTATATCGTCCTTATCCATCCTCCCCTTCTTTTTTCACAGGAGTCCAATGCTTCATGCCGTGGGCCCTTGCATGCCCCATCGTCGGCACTTTCTGCGGATGGCACTGCGTGAACTGTGCCTGCGCGTCGCGGACCAACCCGGGCTGCTCGTCCAAAATGTTTGTTCGTTGGGATGGCTTGGCATACGCACGGGACGAGTGGTGTGGCTGTTTGCGCCACTGTGACCTGTGGCCACAGCTTATGCAGGCGGCATTCTCCAGCAAAAAGGCGATGGCCAAGAGCGGGTTGCTTCCATTGTGGTGACAAGTGAGTGGCGGGAGGGAGTAGGGAAAAACGAAAAAAATGTTACATTACGAGTAAAACACAGGGTTGGTTGCCCAAACCCAAAAGGAAGTTTACACGGGTCGGTGCACCCCAAACATTGCAGGAAAAGAATGGGAAAAAAATTGAAAACTCTTGATTTATTTTTTTATTTAAATTTCCGAATAATCACAAATTTTTCAAAAGATAACTGAATTTTGATTTTTTTTTTTTTTTTTTTTTTTTTTAATTTTGACGTCAGAAATTTTCATCTGGAAGATAATCTTTGTCACAATAAATTGTCAATTTATTTGCCAGTGCCATTACTATTGAATTGGTTCGGTAGTCAATTTGATCATATTCAAACGGATGTCCAGACGATGTATCATATAAGTATGTTTTACTCGTTTTGGTCGACAGATTCCTGCCCGAATTTACTCTTTTACATGAGCGAACTGCGCAACTTGGTGCTGAAACATGCCACACATCATTGCCCAATTACCATGCCGGGTGTGTGGCCGGCTATGACGCGCCATTGCTGGGCGAGCAGCTGCATCAGCTGGGCATCGACGGTGCTGAACTGTCCGACTACGAGGCGCTCCTTTTGCGTTCATGCTCTAGGCGTTGGAAAGCGTTAAAGGCACGTCTTGGGAAGTGTTCAAAGTCGGGATCAAGGCTCTAGCCGAGAGCGGACACCAAGAAAATTTTTTCCGAATAACTTGCCAAAACTTGGAAAAATCGACCTCTTACATTCGATGACGGAAACCCTAACAAACCGACTTTTTTCTGTACGAGATTTTCCATGCCTATTTTTGTTAATTTTATATTTATAAATTTTATTTTTCAGCCGATGGCATTGTGTCGATTCGCGAGCTGTCCGTCTTGATTGGTTTCGCTTGCAAGCCAACAGCAGTTTTGGCCGATCAGCGTTCAAGTTGCACACTCATGGCAACCTGGCGGTGGCAATGACACACGCCATTTTCCATCTAAAACAAATTGACACCTCGAAGTTGCTGCGGGAGACAAGCGATTTCAGCATTTACTGGCACGGTTTTTTGTATCATTTTGTTTTTAAAAAGGACTGATTAGGCGGGTCTGCATCCTTGTTACCGTTTTTTTGTTATCAAGAACCATGCTTGAGTGCCATCCAGTTTAAGTCTAATTGTCATTGTACTTCCTTATTTTATTTATAAAAAAAAAGTTACAACGCTGTGGCGAAATTTTGACTTCAAAATTTCGTGGTTTTGAGCTTTGCAACTTTGGGCAAAAAATGATAGTTAAAAAAAATAAAGGGTTTTGAATTTCATGGAATGACTTTTTTAATCACAAAAAGGGAACTAAAATATTATTGAAAAAAGAATTTAAGGACTGACCACTGCCACAGCGCGTTGGACGAGCTGGCCAAGAAGGTCATCGAAGTGTTTGGCAAACAGTGCGCGGAAAAACACAAATGGAGTTGGCGAAGCATGCGCTGCCAGCGGATTCAAGCTGGACGTCGACTTGGCACTTGAAAACGCTTGCAAACAGCAGGCAAACACCAACGGTCTGAACGATGCTGAAGAGTGATACAAGTACAAAATTTTGAAAATTTTTGGAATTGACTTAAATAGGAAAAATTTTATTGAAAATAGGAAACTGATCCCCCCCCCCCTCCCAAAAAAACAGTTTTAGGTCTTCTTTCATTGTTTTTCAGCACTACAACATTGCTTGTCTCTCATCGTGTTCATTGCCATTGCGCTGCCCACATTGGCACTGTCGCCCCATTCATTTTTCCGTTCCTCGCTGATGGTGAGTTTGGAATTTGTGAACTTATGCCAAATAGGTTTATAAAAATTTATTTTTAAGTGACAAAAAACAATTCCCACACCATCCCATTGGCGGTTACACTTTGGTCGGTGCGCTGTTCTTTCTGCACCAACGCGGTGACACGGTGACCGAATGCGCGAATTTTAGCGGTTAATTAAATATTTTAAATTCAAAATATTCTTTTAGTTTTATATAATTACTTATTGGTTTCCGATGTGTGTTTATTTATCTAAATTATTTAATTCAAACAAAAAACATTAAATGTATTTTTGGCGTTATTTACTGTTTCTTATATGGTTCAGTGGTCTTATTCTATGGTTTCCTTTGTTTTTTTCGTGGGTTCGATTCCTTCAGGCGATAGGAACCATTTGGCGTATTTTACACAGTGCCAATTGGGCCGACAATCGCCTTAAACCAAATTGTGAAGGTTAGGTCGCATCTCCGCCGTTGATGTTCGCTGGTGCATTACCCAATCTTTCGACAAATTCTTTGAGTTTTTATATGTAATAACATTTATTATTTTTGCCTTCCTTAAACGAGATGAATTTTATGAAAACCGAACCCGAAAAATATAAAATCTTGGCATTTTAAATCCTTTTTTCCCCATTCACAGTTGGCCTCCAGCGGACTGTTGCAAATTGTTGACCCGTCGGCGTCAGAACATCAACAACAGGGACGGCATCACCATCATCACAACAACCAGCAAAACAACAACACCAGTCCGTCTACCTGTTCTTGACGGCTCTGCGGCCCATCGCCATGGCTCACTACAGCCTGCTGGACACCTGTTTTCCGCGTTGCCGTGTGGCCCATTTGAACTGTTGCCTGAAGGAAGAGGAAGGCGGAGCTGGCACGGGTGGTACAGCGGCAGCTACAATTACCTCGTCAACCATCATCACAAGACGAATTGATGAAAAATGCCTTTACCCCTCCCCCCCCCCCTTTCAATATATGTCATAAAATTTAATATCCCAATTCCCCACAACAATAGCGATGCTCTGGACTGAAAATGTTTTCTCGGGAACTGAGTAGTCACGAAGGAACATTTTATCAGAAAAATAGTCATGAATAAGGTTGGTGTTGATTGACAGAATGCCCTTTTAAGAATTTATGAAAATCACCAACTCTAACCCAGAGAGTCGTGCGATGGCATTTTATCTTGATACAGCGCGCGTTAATTGAGTCAAACTCAGTATTGAGAAATTTTCAAGTTTTTTATTTGATGCTTATTTTCAAAATTTGAAGGACTAAAACCATTAAAAATGGAAAATTCCTCAAAAATTTGCCCCTTCAAATTAAACTTTTATAATTTTGCTTATCTTTGGGATAGGAAAAAAAGTAGGATTGATCGGGTCCGGGTAAAAATGTGGGACTGAGCACTGAAATAGAAGGAAAATTTGAGAGAAGGCAAAAACTGGAACCAGACTTTCAGGCCAGGAAAACTCGTGACCGGGCCACTCGAAATTTCCCGTCATGTGGAGGACTTGAACCCAAGCAAAAAACTAAAAATCTTTTATATATTAAGTAGAAGCAGATATTCTTAATCATTTTTGTGACATGTTCATATTAGAAGAATGTTTGTTAAATTTTATTTTGGAACAATACTATCTTAATTAACAGGTCATTAACCCAAGACAATCATTGACAGTGGGTACATGACGACTCGCCGACGACGACTCGCCGACGGACGACTCGCCGATAATATGCAAAAAAATAAAATAGCGAAAAATTGACAAAATTTAGCGCCAAATAATAAAGAAAGTTTGAAATGTAACTATAACCTATATCTCAAATATATGTAAGAAACGAGAGAGAAAAAGAAATATTTGAAAATAGACGCCAATATTATGAATTTTTTTCGAAATTAGATTTGTACTGATTGAATTTTGTTGTAGGAATAGTACTATATTGTAAGTAATCCGTGCAACCTTTTGTTATTTGTTCTTAACTAATATTTACCTAGTTTTAAAGCAATGCTTAATCAACAAAATGAAATTGATAGTCAGCGTGGAGAAGAGAAATATAGCCGAAATGGCTATATCTACGTTAAAGATAAAGTTAGTGCAAGTGGTTTGGTGCAATTCTGGAGATGTGAGAAGCGTGGATGTTGTGGTCGTTTGTGGACTGTTTTAGAAGATGGGTCATTTGTTTCGGAACGTGGGAAACATACTTGTTCAGATACAGGCGATGCTTGTAATATTGAAATGGCAAAAATGCATACCACTAAAAGATTCGATCCGTTGCAACTCAGGAGAATCCAACAACAATTCGAGGCCAGGTTTTGTCCAATGTCCCCATTGCAGTTTTAGGTCGTGCACCAACCAAAGATGCTGTTCGTCACACCGTATATCGTGCTCGTCATCAAGGGCAAAATGCCCCAGCCAACCCACAAACACGGCAAGAAATACAAATCCCAATTCAGTATCAGCGTTATGAATTAACTATGGGAGAGTTTGAAGACTTTTTGCTGGCAGATTCGGGCTTCGGTGATCCAAACAGAATTTTGGTTTTTGGTCGCCAATACAGCGGAACCTGGAGTCACCAAATGAGGGAAGTTTTTATGGACGGCACTTTTTTGGTTTCACCACCACTTTTTGAACAGATTTTTGTGATCCTATCCCGACGCGGCACTTTCGTTTTCCCCGTTATTTTTAGTCTCCTTCCTAATAAGGAAGCAGCTACTTATGCAAAATTGTTTCAATTGATCAGAGATGCTTGGCCTCAATTCAATCCAACATCAATAAACGTGGACTTTGAACGAAGCATTCACATTGCCATACGCGAAAAATTTCCTGAAACCGAAATACGAGGCTGTTTTTTTCATCTCATACAAAATTTGCGCAAACATTTAGCATCTTCTAATCTCATTCGTCTGTATAGTACGAATGCAGATTTTGCTCTCCACGCTCGGATGATCACTGCAATAGCCTTTGTACCGGAACACAATTTCATTCAAGCGTTGTTAGAACTTGAAGAGAACACACTCGAAATATATCCACAATTAGAACCGATCTTTGAATGGTTTACTAACACTTATGTCGGCCGTCTGCGCAACAATGGAACAAGGGCTCCTCCAATTTTTGGCTATGATACTTGGTCTGTTTTCCAACGAACTTTAGATGGATCCGATCGTACCAACAATTATGCCGAAGCTTGTAATCGAAAATTAAAAATTGGCTTTGGTTATGCTCATCCGCACATTTGGAGATTCATTGATGATTTGAGAAAGATACAGAAGGGTATAGACGCGGATTATGAAGAATATGTCCGTGGTCAGGAAGGGCCATCAAAGAGACCACGGTACCAAGAAGCAGATGAACGGATTCTTCGTAAGGTGCAAAATTACGACATCGGCAATATTATGGAATATTTGCGTGGCTTGGCGCATAATTTCCGCATGGGTTAATCGAAAGTTGCTTATTTATTTTGGTTTATTCTTTGTTCGCTTTTTCATATTTAAAGGTTTTTGGCAATAAATACTTTTGATTTTAATCCATTAAATTTAATTGTTTTGCGCTAAATTTAGCTTACGATTATAGTATTTAATTCGAATTTTTCGCTATTTTATTTTTTTGCATATTATCGGCGAATCGTCCGTCGGCGAGTCGTCTTATCGGCGAGTCGTCCGTCGGCGAGTCGTCGTCGGCGAGTCGTCCGTCGGCGAGTCGTGGTCGGCGAGTTGTCCTGTTCCCATTGACAGTTGCTTAGGTTGGTTGGCAAAATAAACCAATTTTTTTAGTTGCTTCTCAAATCAAGTCTTTAAATTGTTTCTTAAATTTATCCATTAATATCGGTCAATCATTTAAATATGTGATGTCTTTTTACGCTCATGTTTTATATAAATAATTAATCGTTGTTACGCGAAGAACTGTATTTTTAATTATTTCACCTTTTTTGTATTGGCCATTATTCTCCCTTTGTCTCTAAATGCTAACGCCATCACTACAGTCGCTTGAGTTGACTTGCAGCGGAGCCACCAGAGATGGTTCGCCACTATACTATTACTATCTATTCCGTGTTGGCGCATTTTTATAAATTCCCCAACCAAATAAATTTGTAACAGTTGTTTATTTCCAAAATTTGCTGAATTATTTCCGTAAAATGTGAGAATTTGTGTTCGACGCCTACAAATATTTTATATATTTAAGCCCGGCGAAATTTTATTGTATGCTCATTCAAGCACACATTTTTCCTCTGATTAAATTGGAGATAAAAAGGAAATATTTGTTAGTACTTAGTAGGTAAAAATTGTACAAAATATATATAATTTAATTATTTGTGCCGCTCATTCAAAAATATATTTTGAAAACAAATTTTCAAAAAATTTACTCAAACTATTGTGTAACAACAATAAAAAGCTAATTAAAAGAAATACAAAAAAATTAACCACAAAGATATAAATCGAATTTTTTTTTTGTCAATGCGTAAAGTGGGCGGCGCATGTGTTGAATTTGCTGGGGGGCGTAAGTGTCTGCGGCGCAAACGTCGGGGCGCAAATGTCGGCGGCGCAAATAATGCGGCGCAATTGTCGGCGGCGCAAATATCGATTTAGCTGGGCGGCGCAAATCGCGGCGCAAGTGTCCGCGGCGCAAAAGTCCGCGGCGCAAATATCGCATCACTCCGTCAGTCACCCTATCTCTTTCCATGTGTAATTTTTTTGACATTATTTTTAAATTTTATGAAATAACTGCCATCCTTAGGAAATTTCTGAACTGCCAAATAGGCTCTTAAAAGGTAGAAATGGCGTAATATGCATTTATATAACTAATTAGTAGTTTTTTATAAATCAATTTTTTCTGATGTAATCATCGTTATGAATAATTTTTTTCTATTAGTTTTATTAATTATGAATTATATGTTATCATATTGGAAATATTAATTTTAATTAATTAAATAAATTTCTTAATTTGCAGAAGAGGTTTAATCTCACTATGATTATGAAATATTCATATACATTATTCATTAGCTTTAATAAGGTCGATCCGGCCTTGAAAACGAGGAGAAACCGGCGTGTTTGTAAACATCTTCGTCGAGGAGAATATCTTGGAATACAGTATTCATGACATAAAAATCAACAGAAGCTGACTTAGTTTATTTCGTAGTTTTGCTGCATCTGCATGATATAACATAATGGTAAATAAATTATTAAATATTTTAATTTTAAACGATCTTTGTATAAATTAACTTAATATTTTTTAATTTTATTAATTGAAAAGATAAAGTTTTATCTTCTGAAATTTAAATGTTGTTATTTTTTTTGTTAATTTTATTTATACAGTTCTAAAAATAATTTGTTTATTTTCTTGGAATTTAAGTTTAATGAAATTTTATTGAAGAGAAATTTACTTTGGTTATTTTATTTTATATTTTCTGTGCCTCTGTAAAACTCAAGCTCTGCTTCGCCTGTTCATGTTGTGGCCTAGGCCTTAATAAAAAGATTTTAAACCAATTTTGAATTTTGTTTTATTGCATTTTATATTTATTAGATATAATACTATAGCTTATTATTGTTATGATTTTTTTTAAATTATTTTTATTGATTGAATATGTATGTCTTATATTCTATTACTGAAAAATAGCATTCAAATGTAATAAGTGTGTGTTCTATAATTATATAATTATCGATGTTTATAATTGAGTTTTTAGGTAAAATATTTAATTAATTCCTTCTTTTTATGAAGCTAGGTAGGTTGTTAACAGTTTTCATATTAACTCTGAAACGAACAATTTTTTCTCGTCGTCAATATTATTTTTTTTATTATTTTCGAAATTTTTCTTTTAAATCAAATTCGGCCATCCTCCTTTAAAAAAGGAATTAAGTCACCCGTAATTGCGTAATTGTAATTCTTCTTTGATAATTCCTTCACATTGTTATTTTTTGAAATTTACTTTTAGTTAAATTTTAACAATTTGATTTCCTTTTATTTATTATCTTATTTATATTAAAACTTTTTCAGCAGTGGGTCGTAGACCAGGCGGCCCGTGTTGAATGGGCAAGGTTGAATTTTATTAAAACGCACCAAAAAGAATTAAGAGCATGTAGCTATAAAGGATTAGAAGATTACCTTTTTAACAAAGCCGAACAAACAGGCGCAGTTATTGGAAAACAAGTCATTTTGCCTTCTTCTTTTTTGGGCAGACCAAGGAATAAAGACCAAAACTACATTGATTCTATGGCAATTGTTGGTGAAAATGGTAAACCGGATTTGTTCTAACTTACACAATAAATCCTGAAGACTCAGATATAAAAAAATGTTTATTAAAAAACCAAAAAAACAGAAGACAGGCCTGATATAGTAGCAAGAATTTTTAAATTAAAATCTGACAAATTAATTGAAGAAGTTGTAAAAGGTGAAATTTTTGGTAAGGTTGTTGCTTATTGTTGGGTTATAGAATTTCAAAAAAGAGGCTTACCGCACTTACATTTCTTAATTACTTTGCATCCAAAAGATAAATTTAAAAATACAAATGATATTGATCGGTTTATACGTGCTGATCTTCCGAATAAAGAACAAGAACCTTTTTTGCGGTCATTAGTAAGAAAATTTATGTTGCATGGGCCGTGTGGAGAATCAAATAAAAATGCTCCATGCATGAGGAATGAAAAATGTCGTTTTAAATACCCGAAAAAATTTAGAGAAGAAACCCAATTAGGAGAAGACGGGTATGCTTTATATAAACGCCCGAACAATGGTGATTTTGAATTTATTAAAGGCCAACGATTAACTAATCAAAATGTAGCTCCTTACAATCCGTATTTATTATTACGTTTTCAATCACATATTAATGTTGAAATTTGTTCTGAAGTAAATGCTATTAAATACCTCTACAAATATATTTACAAAGGATACGATGCAGCAACTGTGGAATGTAAAAGAAGATCCAAGCGGTGAAAAAACATTTTTGAAATATGATGAATTGTATTTTAGCGCCTTATAACAGAGAAATTAACATGTATAACGAACAAATTTTAGAAAAATTTCAAGGACAGGAATATGTCTTTAAAAGTATTGATGAAGCCGAAAGCAAGGAAGCTTCTATTCTTCCCGAAATACTCAATAAACTCCAAACAAATAGCCTTCCTGAACATGAGCTTAAGCTTAAAATAAACTGTATTTCAAAATTAATAAGAAATTTAAATGTAAATATGGGTTTATGCAATGGAACACGTTTACAAATACTTAGTATCGAAAAAAATGTATTAAGAGTTATGATTTTAACAGGTGATAGAACTGGAGAATTTGATTTTATCCCAAGAATAACTTTAATTGAAGATAAAAAACTTCCCTATGTACTTAAGCGCCATCAATATCCTTTAAAATTAGCTTTTTGTATGACTATTAATGGTGCCCAAGGACAAACATTTGAAAAAGTTGGAATTGATTTAACAAGAGACGTTTTCTCACATGGACAATTGTATGTTGCATTATCAAGAACACAGAGCTGGGAAAAAATTAAAGTCAAATATTCGAAAGAAAATTTGGAAAAAAAAGTAAAAAATGTAGTTTGGTTGGAAGCATGTAATGGTCTTAAAATCATTTAAAGCAAAGATACATTTGTTAAAAGGATATATATATATATAGTTTTTTTATTTTTAAAATAAAAATTGGAGCAAAAAATGGTAAGTTAATCGCTGTATTAACGAGGAGGATACAGCGTATGATGGGGCGGGATATAATTGATCCCTTTAACCATCATAGAACTCCTCAGCTCCAATGATACCCAATGCTTTGGTGCGTTCTCGCCGCGGGTATCGTAAGTAGGTTTTAAAACCGGAACCAAAACCAAAGCGTTTTAAAGTAAAGGAATAAAATTTTTAATAGGTAATTTAAAAAAGAAAAAAGAGCGTTTAGGCGCCGCTAGGTCAATTTTTAGTTGTGTATTTTTGAATATTATTACATTTTTGCTTGAAATTTCTGGGGAAAAGGCCAAAATAGATGATAACCACCGTTTAAAGGGTTTTAAATGCTAAAATTGCTCCAAAAATGTTCAGAGAAAATGTGACTACTTCTCTCATCAAGTATTATCCGTAAAAAAAATAGGTAAACCCCTAAAGATCCTGTCCCTAAGTTTTTTTTAGTTTGTCTTATTAGAGTGAGAAAGAAGAAAAAAAATATATAGAGAGAGAAGGAAAAAGGAAAAAATGGCAAATTTTTTCACCAAAAAACTTGACGATATTTTAAAAGCTTTCTTAATAAAATTTGTAAAAGATATTAAAGAGCGGGTGGGCACCGCGAAGCGGTGCCCACCCGCTCATTTAATATAGAGTAAGGGATTGTCAAAAAAAATGGTTAAACAAGTGAAATTTGGAACGGAATTTCAAAATAAAAACAGAATTGTTAGAAATTTAATTGTATCTCTTAAAATAAATAATTTCCAAATTAATATTAAAAAATATTAAAAAAGTGCAAAATATTATTTATTTAAAGAAAAAATGCAAATAATAATTCGATAATGATATATTGAAGGTGATGGAAAAATATATAAAGAATAGAATTAATTATTTTTGTTGTACAAACCTTTTATAAGAAAAGCAATCAACCAATGAACCGAATAATGGTTCCAAATTATGAAGGCAAAGCCAAGATATATAAATAAAGGTTAAACTAAATAGTCTATAAAATTGAAATAACAAAGTGGAATAAAATATTAATAAAATTACAAATACAGACTATGGCAAATAAAATAAATGAAAAAATTTATTAGACAGTGATATAAATAATAAATGAATCAAAATATTTACATTTAAAATTAAAAAACATAAAGACCAATTTATTACATTTTTTTCTGTTTCTCTGAGTACTTTGATTGGTCTAAGGAAAATAAAATTAGTAAAAAGAGATAAAGCAAAAAACCACATTGTTTTGACTTGAAAAAATAAAAATTTTATTTGTTTTATTGCATATTATAATAATATATCTTTAGTAAACTTATTTAATGAATATATTGTTAAAACTGCAATGAGCTTAGCTGCTGCCAAAACCGACCTTCGAATCTATATAAAGGAATATCTCAATAGAAAATTATGAAAAATATCAATTCAAATAACAGAAATCAAAATTCGCAATGAGATTAGCTGCGAAAAAACCCTTGAGGGGAATTGCCCTAACTTGATAATTGTTTGCACGGAATAGCCATGGCCCGCATGGGTCACTAAGTTTTATTGCCAATATCTTCTACAATATATACCATAAGCAAAATAGAGGAATAATCAAAATAAACAACAGCTTATAAATAGTTCAAATATTCAAAACAAATACAATAGCAAGATATAATAAATTGAAATTGATTTTACTTTACTAAATATATTGTAAAGAGGTTTGAATTTATATATAAATCCAAAGCGCATAAAATTATTATTTTTTAAATATTGACAGATGCGATAAAATTCTATATAAAGGGAAAAATCAATGAAACTATGTATTTTGCAAAAAGTTTCAATAAATTCAATATATCTTGAATCCTTGTAAGCCAAACAAAAATAACTGGGGAAACTGCTCGATGCTGGTGAAGCAACTTTTATCCCAATTAAAAAAAATAAATTTACAAATATTAAATAAATATAGTAATTTAAAACAAATTAAAAAACATCGGAATGCCATATGGAAATTATATTTTATAAAAAAAACTGACATTATCGTCGACTTATTTTAAAATACTCTAAAATAGGCATTTTTATTAAAAAAAAAAAATAGTCCAAACCTCAATTTTGCTGAGAGCGATCAGAATCTAAAGTCTTAGGATTCATGGCGAGATGCACAAAATCGACAGTGAAGCAGGAGAAAAATTTTATTTGTTTTATTGCAT
>JBDPZO010000001.1:7851843-7871774 GCA_039877585.1 Heterodera filipjevi
AGATAAAGATTTTTGTGTAAAGGGATGGATAAGCATATGTTTTTATGGAATCTAAAATTATAATGCATAAGATGGATAAGAAAAATAAAAATCAAAACGATGCAAAAAGTTGAGGTCTTTTTTTTTCATTTATAGAAATTTCAGCAAAGGAAAACGCAGTTTATTTTTTTGCAAATAAATGTAAAATATAAAATTATTAAATCTTTTGCATTTTTTTATTTAAAAATGTTAAAATCATCACTCTGCGACCTATTTTGATGAAAATAATTTTCTAGTAAAACAACTGCGAATATGTTGTTTATTTTTGTGTGATTATTTCCAGATTTTATTAGAAATTCTTATTTTTTGCTTAATTGTTTGTTGTTACCAAAATGAAAGTTATGCCATCTTTTACATATAATATATCTTTGGAGCAGTTTTTTTTCATTCCCATTTTAATGCTTGTAATTTCCCGTTCTTTTAATCTTAAATTTTCATCCATTTGCCTTTGGTATTTTTAATCTCCACACTGACTCTATAATGACTAAATAATCCATTATGAATTATGAAAATAATAGAAAACTACAAAAATATGGACATAAATTTTCCCAAATTGTGGTAAAATTCCTTAAAATTTCTTAATTTTATTCAAATTTTTCAAAAATCACGTAAAGTGGCTATTTTAAGGCAAAATCCAAATTTTTATTATTTTTTTAATTTACATAAAATTTCCAAGCAATATTTCATATTATATTGTTTTTTACAAAATATTTACCAAGAAAGTTAAATCATAAATTTTTAAGGTTTACTTTTATAAAAAATTTTCTAAAGATGATTTTAAGGTGTATATTTTCCGTTTTTTATTGCATTATTCAAATAAATTCTCTCGAAAAGCCGAAATATCGAAAAATATGGACAAAATTTGAAATATAGAAATGTTTGGAAAATACGAAAATAAAATTGTTTCCCCTCAATTCTCTTAAAACTAAAATTTGAAGTTTAATACTTTGAGAAAACAATAATAAAAATAAAAATGTTAATTGAATAAACAAAGGAGGAATATAATATTAAAGAATCACCTTTGGCCTTTTCGCATCACTGGACTTTAATAAATATAATAAATAGGGCGGGGATTTATATACAAAAAAAAAAAGCCATATCATAAAATATGCTCGAAATGCTAAATATGCATAAAATTCGTAAAATTTGCACTAAAATGCCAAAATATGCATAAAAATGGCCGAAATGCCCTAAAAATGCGAAAAGATACTAAAAAACCAAATTAACGAGAAAAGTTATATTTTATGATTCAAATGGCTATTTTTAAAGTAAATTGCAGAATTATTAATATTTTTTTTGAATAAAATTAAAAAAAGGAAAGTGATAAGAAAATAACAAATTAAGAATCATTTATAATTTTCAAAAAACTATGACACTTCAAATGAGATTATTTGCTTGGCTACAAATTTATTAAACTTAATCTTCTTTTTTTTGAAACTTGGAAGAATCTTTATATTTTCTTCCGAATGTCCACTTCTGTCCGATTGTCTTCACTGTCCGTCCGATTGTCCGGTCATGCTGTGTATGGGCGAAAGTGGGACAAAGAAATTTTTTCTTCAATCAAAATTTACAAATTTTCGATAATTATATACTAAAATAATAAATATTCTTTTCTCATTATTTATTAAAAAAAATACTGGGTTATTTTGAAAAAATGAATGCTATTTCTTTGTGTTGCGCTACGCAAAATATAAAAAAAAATAATCAGTCTAAAATAAATATAACAAAAATATCATTGAAATAAAATAAAATATTAAAAAAAATGCTAAATAAAAATAATATTTATAATAATACTAGTGTTGAATGAAAAATAAAAGAAAATTAAAACGCTAATTTTGTGAGGAATTTAAAAATGGCAACAAGAGTATCAGTTAGATTCAATCAAGTTGAGAATAAAAAAAGCATATTGGAAGGAACACATAGGCATAATTATCCATATAAAAAAAGTATAATGAATGAATGATTTTTTTTTGAACAATTTTGCAAACTTAAACTGTACATATATTGAGAAAATAATTAGATTGCATAATATATGATCAATTTTAATAAAAAAGGAGGAATTCATAAAAATCAATTATGTGTTCATTTAATTAAAAAAAAATTAAAAACAATGTCATTATTGAAGAAGAAAAACCAAGCAGCTCATGAATGCGGTCCTGCGACCATTTAATGGATTCGTTTTACATACACATTGTACCAAAAAAAAAAAACAAAATTTTTTTAATAAACAAATAGAAACAAGCGAATGAGTTGTTAAATTCCAAATAAACAATATTTATAAACATATTGAGATAAGTAAAAAATTAAAGAAATAAAATATTCATTTTTAATTGTTTACTTTATATGAATTAAATTTGAAAAAAAAGTATAAGATTGGGTTAGCCTATACAAAAAATAGGCTTCCTTATTTTTAAATTATTTTGTATAATTTTAAGTTATTTTTTATTTAACTAACTTTTTTATTTTTCTCAATCAATTTAACTAACTTTCACTAGTTTTTTCTCACTGGGCCAACACCAACATCTATTATTTTTTAATTACAGGTAATAAAGTCAATAATCCGTAACGGATAGTGGGTATGGGTCTTTTTTTAATTTCTTTTTTATATTGCACTTTGTATGATTAAAGGTAAAAATATCGTTAATTTTGTTTTCAACATACCAAAAACAAAAAAAGATATTTTATTTCTTTGTAAAAAAAGGTATTGATTACTTTTACTAAAAGGCACGGTGTGATTAAGATCTACCTAATTGTCCATGAATATATGGTGTAAAAAAAAATACCCAGCGTCTGTTCTAACAAAAAAATGTAAAAGAATTTCAATATTTTTTACCCATTTTTTACAAAAAAAATATATATATTTAATTTTTTATAAATACTAAATGAATTTTAATTAATAATTTCATTATATTTTTAATACAAAATTATCACTAAGATTTAATTTAGTCAGCGTGCACAAATGTTTGTTTGAAAAAATCGTTTTAAAAATATATATATATCATTTTAAAATTGGACAATTTTTTATATAAAAATGTACTAAAAATCGCAATATTTTTCAATTATGATAAAATTCGTAAAATTATATGTGTTAAGAAAAAAATTCAGAAAATTCAATCAACGAATGTAGAAAATGATTGCAATTCTAAGAAATCCTTTGAACCAAAAGTGGCATAATATTTGTGATATTTTCTTAGCATTTATGGTCTTTACTAAAATAAACCCACACTCCACTATTTTAGGCCTAAAAAAATAGAGCCTCTTATTTAGAATGCAATTAATCACTAAACAGTTCCAAAAATTTGTTCTTTTTTCAGCTCACCCAGTTGGAGCCCGAATTGCAGAAAAATTTGTTAAGAATTTTAAGACAGTTTTATTTTTATTGAACATGAGGAAGATAAACGGATAATTGAGTGGGGGGGGGGGTGGACATTATGATCTATATTTATACACCTATTGTTGTATTTATTGTATTATTTACGTGTTAATATCGAATAAAAAAAACTTCTCTACACCTTTTCTTTTCTCATCTCTAGCCTCTCTCTATTCATACAATGTTTTTTCACTCTCCCTTTTGCATAATCTCTCCCCCCCAAATTTGTCATGTACTGTAGGGATGAAAAATGTTAAAGGTGAGAAATATTTGGCATATCTAACAAAAAAATTAATTCACCGAATTAAGAAATTTGTCTTTCTTTTTTTATTTTATGAGTTAAAAGCAAATGAATTTTGGTATTTAATTTTTTTGCCAGTTTTTTAAGGTTTTTTTAACGATAGCATCATTGATTATTAGTGGAGTGCTAAATTTTTGAAAATTTAAATTGGTTTAATATTATTACAAAAATATATTTTTTATTATTAACTTTTCAAAAAAAACACTGAATTAAAGCCATTAAAAATTGAGGGCATAGCATGTCGACCACGCCGTTTTTTTGGGGTGGGATTACGGGTTCATTATATTTAAATAAGAATGATTATACAACCAAACTAAAATATTTTACTGCATTTTTATTTAAAAATAATATTTTATTTAATTTAGTTAAATGTTTTCTTCACTTTCGCCACTTAATCCAACAGATGAAGCCATCATTGATGAGTTTTTAAATGTATGTATTTAAAAAATATTATTTTTTGGTGAAAATATTGATGGTATTTTTTTTCATTATTAGTGATTTTTACCAATTTTTATAAAATGACAGTATGAAATCATAAAATTCGAAATTTTCTTTACATGATCAATATAATAGGGGTTAGGCAATGCCATAGAAGAGGCCAGTAAAAAAAAAATAATTGAAAATTAGAGTTAATTTTAACGATTTCTGTCTAAATATGTATTTCAAAAAAAAAATAAGTTTTATTTTTTGAGAAAACAGGCTGTGTAGATGGTTGCCGGAGAATTTTGTTTAAATTTATTGAACGATTTTTTTGTCTAAGTTTTTTGATAAAATTGACGGCTTATGATGCCGATAAGTGCAGCCGAGGATTTTTTTTTGGAAATAAGGTTTATTTTTGTTAAGATATTTTTTCTTACCAAAAAATGTCAAAATTTTGACTTTTACATTTATTTTCTGTTAAAACTAGAATAACTCGGTACCTGGATCGGGACCTGAAAAAACCAGAAAATCCCGCTCCGGTCACGGTCCCGAGCTACTCTACTTAAAAATGAAAAAGATTTCAAAAATTCTAAAAATTGGTAAGTAGAATAATTATATATAGATATATATAAATTAAATAAATATAATATTATATATATATATTATTTTGATGCTGGAATTTGAATTTAACCACATAAGTTCAATTATAACTCGTATAAATAAATACAAAAAAAATTTTTTTTTTAATTAAAATTTTCGTTTTTTCTATCTATTTAATCGATTTGAGAAAATGTCTCCAATAAAAGAGCATAATTCCGATTTCTGAATTTTAAATATACCTTGATAATTAACAAATTATGAAAAAAATAAATAAATTTTAAATAATTTTAAAAATATAAATGTCAAACGTAATTAATTTTCACATGTAAAAACAGTTTATTAAATTTACATATAATAAACAAAAATAATCAATATAATTTGAAAATAATATATTATGATAAAAAAAATCAGTAGAACAACAATAATAAAAAATACAGGAAAAAGGGTTAAATGGGTCAAATGAAGAAAGCGCCAGAAACGAGCATGATGGGAATGAGGATGAAGCTTATGAAGTCGAGCGCATTGAAAGAATGCGTGAAGTGAACGGCCGGTCGGAATTTTTAGTGAAATATAGAACTAAAACAAAAACTTATATTTAACATAAATTTTTTTGTTATTGAGATCAAATGGAAAGGCTTTGAGGAGAACGAAAATACCTGGGAGCCCTTATGCAACCTAAAAAGTTTTTTTTGAACTTAATTTAAAAAATAAAAATTTAAGGTTCTAAGCATTTGCTCTACGATTTCTTAATCAAAAAAGAGAGAAAAATCGGAAAAGCCGTAATATAAATATAAAAAGATTAAAAAAAACTAATAAATTAAAAATAATTTACAGTCTCGCAAATGTATCGTGAAAAAAGGCAGACAAAAAAATGAAGAAATGATAAACATAAAACAAATATTATTTTTTATTTTTTAAGGCATAATTAAATTAAATAAATTTTAACCTTAAAATAATTTGAAAATAAGAAAAGATTTTTTAACCGGAGTTATTTCTCAAATCTGATTATGCCTTATTAGGCCCCAGCCGTTTTTCTATAAGGTTTTCCCCGGCGGGTCATATTTGAATAAAGTTTATGCATTTTCAAAAAATAAACTCAAATATACAAAAAAATGCAATTAATTCATAAGAATTAGTTTAAAATAGTTAACATTGCTGACAATATAATTTAATAAAAATTTTCCAACGAAAATAATAAAATATTTTTCAATTGTACATTTTTCTATTGCATTTTATTTTTGTAACGCTTTCAATATTTTTTTGTTATTCAATTATAATAGTACCATTCTATTTTTTATGTCATAATTTGATTTAGCCTATGAAATTACGTAACAATTACTTAATGTTATTCTTTTCGTTTTAGTAATTAATTTATTTAATCTTTTTTTTTTTTGACATAAATTGTGGTCGAATTTCTAGCTATTACTAATTTTATTACCATTTGTTCATTTTGGCACAATTTGGTTGGATTTTTAGCGCTGAGAAATTTAATGCCCTTTGTTCGTTATGGCACAAGTTTCGTTAATTTTTTTTGCGCTGGGTAATAATTTATTACCCTTTGTTCGTTTTTATTATTATAAGTCTCCTCCCCTCCTAAAATTTGATAACTAAGACCTAATCCTTAAGTATTTTGCCAATTTATTTTATAGCAAAAAAAAAATCATCCCTACTTTCCCAGCAGCGCATGTCGGCATATGATTACTATTTAATTTTTAGTCAAATTTCAAATTTCCCTGAAAAAAATATTGGCAAATGTTAAAAATATACCTTTAGAAATGGTTTTTTTGGTAAAATTTTATTATTGGAGTCAGAATAAATTTAAACAAATTCTTCTAATTGCATAAAGAATATGAAGAAAAAAGATAGTTAGCATTAAGAAATATGGATAAAAATTCAGCGTAATGTAAAATTTACCAGAAAAAATATATTTCTGGGTAGAGCAGTAAAAATTAATTTAAATCATTTTCCGGCGCATATCTGAGACCACAGATTTACCTTATTGAATTTGTATTTGTCGTTTAACATAACCTTCAAATCTGACCCCCTTTGCTTTTGTAAAAAAAAAGGTCCAAGCGCGGGAGTATCCAAGGGAACGGGGAATTAATCCATTCTCCTTACTCCGAAACGAAAATTTAAAATTTTTAAAAGAAAAATTTCATATTCTCTTCATAAAAAAAAAATGAAAAAATTGTTTTTTTAGAAAACATTGTTTTACATTTTTTTTTCTACAAAAAATTGCCTAAGTAAGCTCTAAATTTGTTAATAAAATTGAAAATTTTTCCAGAGGCGTCTATCTGCTCGCCTAATTTATTTTCTTTTAATTAGAGTGAAAAAAAGTCTCGGACTGGCGAGCCGTCGCGACAAGGACGCCCTTCATTCCCCGAGATTATTTTTCCTAGATAACCCCATAGTTATAAGTGTTACCTGAATTTGTATAAAAAAAAACTAAAAAAAAACCCCTTGTTTTTTGAAAAATCGAAACTCTAAAAAATTTTTTTTTCGTAAACACGTAGCTTCCTGCAGGTGTTTTTTCACTTTATTTACCATCCTATGATGATCCTTTCAATATAAAAATTAAATCGTTATAAGTTTTTAAAATAATGAAATGTATTTTTATCATTTTTTACCTAATTTCTAAGGCATTGCCAATGAAAATAATGTCTTAAATTACGAACAAAAAATGGGAGTGCTAAAATGCCTAATTTTGCCAAGAGAATAAAGCGAAAAAAAGTGCCGTTGAGACAGAATTAGCCTTGGAAAATATGATTATGGAAAATGACCAAGTCAAATAATATGGTCCTTTTGTATGCCATTGTTAGGCTGGTGAACATTCAAAAAAGCTTTCATTTTGAGAGAATACGAATTGGTTTTCGTCATTATTAATAGTCAGATTTTCTTTGCGTTTAAGTGTATAAGTTAAGGAAGAAGCAGGAAAGTATCATGGGTTCATAAGAAGAAAGGCAGGATAAGCGCTTCTGTAGCTCAATGGTAGAGCTGCGCACGTCAAAAAAGAAAATATTAACGCAAACCAAGTTTTGCATTCATTTGTTATACATAATATAAGCCTAAAATTGTCAGGTTTTTTAAACAAAATTATTTAGATTACTCAGCATATACGGAAAGTCATATAATCTAAATGAAGAAAATGATAATAAATACGTGGAAAATTAGAGGTTAATGAAATAAAACCTGGAAAAAATGCAAGTAACTTTTAATAGGGATTAAATAGGATTTAAGAAGCAGAATTAAAAAAAGAGAAGAAACAAAAGAAAGAAAAATAAATTTTTTGAATCCAAACCATACTCTTAAAAAACTTAAAAATTACCAATTGAACTGATAATAATTTGAAATATGGAACGAAAAATAGAATTTTTTTTCAACTAAAAAAATATATTAATAATGGAAATTTAAATTTAAGTAAAATTAGAGGCACATAACCAGATAAAATGAAGCTGTTATAAAAAAAATAATAAACTTCTATACTATAATTAAAAATAAAAACGAAACGGCATCTGTTGAGACAATAAGAGTAATTCACAGCACATTTATGACTGAACGAATCCCCATATTTTTAATGCCAATTAATTTATCCCCCTTATGAAAGATAATTTTTATCCTGAAAATAAGAAAATGCTTTTATCATTAAAAAAATAAAATAACAAATTTTAATGTTTAAAATTGTTTTTACATATTTTTAAGTAATCAAGCTTATTTTTAATAAACCAATTAAAAAAACGTAAGAATATACGAAGATTTTCAAGAAATTGCCCTACCATTTTCAACAATTAAAGTATGAAAAAAAATTTTGAAAGGAAATTTAAATATTAATGGTTAAACAATAGCATTTATAATTCAAAAATATAACTAACAAAAAGAATAAAATGAAATACTAAAATCCGACCCTCGACCCTCCCTAGGTATCTTGAACCAGATTGTTGGTTGTCCTGCGAGGTACCTAATATCAATGAAAAAAATATGAAATAAAAGAAGATGGATTTATAGTACTCCATACTTGGCATTGTGTCGATATTTTGGCATTTTTGAAAATTTCGTGAAACAAAAGCGAAAAAAACAAAAAATAAAATACAGCCTTAATAAACTTTTAAAAAGTTTTCAAAAAAGTACGTATAAAAGTTAAAAATTTGAAATTTTTGGCAAGAAGCCTTAAAATACCCAGTTACCATGATTTTTTCTTTACATAACTATTTTCTCCATTATTAAATCTTACATACCAAATTTTTTAAATATTAAATAAAAAAAATTAATTTAATAAGAAAAGTAATAGTGAAGATAAAATTCTTACATTAAAAATTCGTCATTTTTGAAAAAAGCCGTCCTAAAACACAAGAGAAATGGAATATAATTTTAATAAAAGATTACTATAAATCGAATAATTTTAATTTAAATAAATTTATTTTATTTTTCGAAAATAAAAAATTGTAACACTAGTGGACAAAAAAAAATCTTTCACCTAAGACTGGCTTTTAAACATCATTTTTAAATGTTTGTTTATTGCGTTAAGTATAAGGAGTCAAGAAACGTAAGTGATAAATCAAGAAATTCAGCTTTAATGCAAATTATGATTATTCTAATTAACAATTCCAAAAAATACATATTCAAAGATTTGCCTGGGAAGGTGCGAATAAGACGAAAACCTGGGACCAGCCGGAACCAGTTAAACAATGAAAAAATTTCGGCATGGAAAAGGACATATATTCATTTAACAAAATATTCAAACAAAAAGTAATACCAAATTAGTGTGAATAATATAACCAAAAAGAGTATAGTTATTGTACTGAAAGACTCATAAAAAAACATATAAAAAAATGAAATAAAAAAAGAATGAATCTCTTTTTACAAAATTACAACATATATTAGTTGGGAAATGTATTAGCGCGTCAAGTATGGTTTTGTACCCAAAAAAATAGAAAAAAGAGAAAAAATATTCTTAACAACTGTCAACAACATTGCGGAAGAACAGGAACTCATTGCGGAAGACCAGGAACGAAAATGTAGTTTGGGGATCTGGTCTCCTCAAGTCTTCCAAACTTTAAAATTTTGGGTTAACCCCAGGTATGCGATTTTGCCCATTTGCCCCTATTTTGGGGGTCTTGCCCCTATTTTTCCCCTATTTCTCGATTTGCCCCTTTTTGCCCCTATTTTGGAAAATTTTGCCCCTATTTTTAGTTTTTGAATTTCTTAATACAAAATGCCAAATTTTTATTTATTCTTCGTTTTTTTTCAATTTTTTAACTGACCGCATTTAGTTGGAATTTTCTCAAAATTTATTTGAAAAATTTGTAACTATTCTCAAAAATAGGCTCCCAAATCCTCAAAAATTAAACATTTTTTGGGGCTTATTCTGTTAACAAATCGTAACAAAATTTTTCAAAATTTTACCTGCGGCGCCTATCGGCACCGCCAGCCCACCTTAGCATACATTTGTGCTTATTATAAGGTCACGGCAGAAAAATATGGCAAAAATGCAACCCCGAATTTGATTGTTCCTTTACGATTTGTTCCTTTCTGACTTGATTTGCTTAAACATGTTAAACGGAGTGAAAAATATAATATTTAATAAAATTTGATGTTATTGAACATTTTAAGGCAAAAAATTATATTCCCCTTTTTTTAAACTCGGCGCCCCTATTTTGGACTTTCGTTATCGCATCCCTGGTTAAACCTAATTGTCAGAGGCGCCGAAAATGCTAAATACCTTAGCCAAAGATATGACATATCCAAAATAATAAAAACAGTAGGAAAAACTATGAGAAACTATTAAAAGTCCGGACAGGAAAACTAAGAACAGAATGAAATGAAAACCTTTAATAACGAATGGGGAAAAATAATAATATAGTTATGCGATTTAGTGATTAATTCAATTATTGTTTAATTAAAAAATAATAATTTAAAAAATAATAAATCAAAAAAATCCTTTTTTTATTTCAAAAACATTCATTTAGAAACCCATAAAATATTAAAAAAAAGTAATATGGAATTGAACAAAACCATCAATCTTGTTAAGGTAATAAAACCATTTTTCAGAGCAAAAGCAGAAGAGAGCAACATTTATGAAAGACTCATAATAAAACAACAAAAATATAACGTTATGAACCAGCACTAAGGGTTCCTCTCGAAACCACTCACTCTGAGATATGGGCAAAAGCTGTCGAGTCCTATAAAAACACAAAAGTTGACGCATAAATTCGGTCGATATTCCCACAACGAATATAAACGAACAGTCCAAAATTGTTCGAAAAAGTTTTTAATTTACAGAATTATGATCTATTCACATTGATCAATTTAAATAATTTATTTATAGCATTAATTTTTAAATAAAATGAAGCAATTTTTTATAATGCAAAGAAGGCTGACCCCCCGTATGACAACAAAGAAATGGGTTACTAAATAAATAATATTAAATAAAAATAACCATCATTTTTAACCATAAAAAATCTTTTGATGTCGGCTGACAAATCAAATATAATAAAAAAAAATGCGAATATTCAATAAGACAATAATATAAAAATCAAGTGACTTTTATGTAAAAAGGTTAAAAGTTTACACTAGGGTAGGGATGAATGGAAAATTGCATCAAAATTTTATTTTTTGGGTTAGTATTTGGTCGTGGTTCAGTTTGTTTTGCCTATTATCCCGCCAAAAACTTGATTGGTTTCGATGCCGCCAGAAAGCAATTCACTTTTTTTTGTTTTTAATTTATTTTTAAACAAAACATTTTCTCATTTTATTAAATTTTTTAAAATTTTTCATAAGAACTCTCTATTTCTAATTCGCCAATAAAACTATAAGCTTTTATTTATTTTTTGGCATGCCTTTTTGTTTTTAAAACTCAAAGGGACGGGAGCTAGTGGTGCTGATAGGCGCCACCGGGGAAATTCTGAAAAACAGAGTGTATAAAATTTGAAGAAAATTTTCGAATATTATGCCAAATTTTTCTTATTTTTTCAAAATAAGCTTGTACCTTTGTCATTTTTTTATCAAAACCCCCCAAAATCCGCAAATACCAATTTTCAGCAGAAATAACAAAATTAAATTTTAAGAAGTTAAATCAGGGGCACGCACCAGGGCTGGACGTAACTAATTTTCAATTACGGAAATCCGTAATCCGTCATTACGGCGATTTTTTCAGTTACGGCCATCCGTAATCCATCATTACGGAGGTCCAAAAAAGCCGTAATTTGGCGTAATCCGTAATCCGTAATTTTCAAAAATTTTTTCTTCTTAAAAACAAAAATCATTCAATTGAGAAACCGGTTAAAAGCATTATGATGAAGAATGGAGCTGTGCGGGAAATGATTTTTACCGGGAATCGGGACGGGAAATGAACCCGGGAAACGAAAAACCCGGGAAATTTTCTAACAAAGCATGATTCATGCATTAAAATTGAAATGACAATAACTTGTTGTTTCGCATGCTCTTCTGAAAAGTCGCGAATCGTGACGGCTCGCCGATTAGGACTTTGAGAAAATATTGAAAATTAAAAAAAAAAAATTAGCTTTACCAAAAACAGAGCTTGATCGGTTTTTTTAAAACTAAGAACTTCACTGGTCAATAAATAAGATTTTTGGTGTCAAAAACAATAATCATTTGTAAATTATTCGCTATTTTGCCTTGCACTTAAAATAGAAAAATAATTTTGAGGGAGGCCGACAATGCCGTTAGGCGCCGCCGGGGAAAATGTGAAAATTTGGGTGTATTTTGGGTTACCCCACATTTACGCCTCGGACTTTTGCGCCGCGGACATTTGCGCCTATGTCCTAAAATTCACTTTATATTTAAATTTTAAGAATCCAAAGTTTGAGAATATTTAAATGGATGTTACGAATAGATTGTGGCCAAGAATTTCATTCGAGAATTTTTGAAATAATGACCATTATACAAACATTCGAATTTTTTTTAAAAGTACTACAAAATACTGTTTGGGATGGTTTATCAAGCCTTATTTGTTTTTGGGCTGCTTAAAATTAAATTTGAACAGGGTTTGGAAATAGGCGCAAATGTCTGGACACGGTATTTTGGTAACAGATTATGCACAAAAAAAAAAATTTAGTTTTTTATAAAAAAATAATCTACAAGAAAGCGTCTCGATAAATAATCCAAAAGTAAATTACGGATCAAATTACGGAAAAATCCCAAAAATCCGTAACCCGTAACCCGTAATCCGTAACTCCAAAAAGGCCGTAATTTCCGTAATCCGTAATTAATTACGTCCAGCCCTGGCACGCACCCATTCTGAACACATAAATAAAAGTTGCATATAAAAATCATGAAGAACTTTTTTATCAGCGAGACCTGAGTTATATATGTAGGAAAGAAAAAAAGAAGCAAAAAAACACCTCCAAACTAACAAAATATTAAGAAAATAGTTTGAATTTTTTTTAAATTAAGTGTACTAAAGTTGGGACGGAAAATAAGTCTAAAAACCGGTTATTTTCGGTTAACCGGGTATCGGCCAAAACCGAAACCGAAACCCGGGAGTAGCAAACCCGGCCTAACCGAAAACCGGGGGTACCGGTTTTAAACCGATTATTCTCTACCCCAGTTTGTACTTAGCTTCTAATTTCGAGATAATTGTGTATTTGAGTCGTAAGAATATGCTAAAACCAGTAAATGGTACTTTTTTCTAAGATCAGCATTTTTTTTATGTGACGGTTAAAGAATTCTGCTACTGAGTTAGGCCTTGTGCAGAAAAATGGATATTTACATAAATGCCAATTTATTGTCAACGAGGACATTATTTCATATTTATAAATTTTTAAACTTTCCAACAAAACCATTCCCCATTTCATTAAAAAAATCTTTTTGAATTATCTCAAAAGTACTCATTAGACTATTTTTGTGCTAATTCAAATTCACCGTTGTCGCCTATCTATACCTTCAGTCCCTATAATGTTTAAAAACAGCACGAAATTGATTTTTATCTTTATTTTTCCTATTAATATTATACTATTTTTCATTTTCATCGCCTTTCGTTCTTTTTAAACCCGGATCCGAGTCAAAATTTGGAAACGGGTTCGGAGTCCGAAAACCCGAATTTTTAATGCTGAAATCTGGTCCGGATCTATTCCCGAACCCGGATCATGATCCGAAAATTTTCAAAATTCCGGGCTCTAAAAATAGTCAAAATTGTCCTCACTGTCCGATTGTCCGGTCACGATATAAAGAAGCTGAAGCAATAATTATTTTTTTAGGATAATACTAAAATGAGTTTTATTTGGGAAATCGGTCTTTTTAAAAAAACTACAACAATTTGCCTGGATTGTCAAGCAAATGAGAGGGCTACCGGTCCGAGTGTCGAATAGTGTTAAAAATTTCCGAGTGTCGAATGGCACAGAAAAAGCCAATTTGGCTTTTGTTTAAAAAAATAAAAACATAAAAGCCTAGACCTAGTCGAGCTTAAGCTTATTTCTAAGTTTAAGCCTAAACTAAGCGCTAATTTTAAAGTTAGCGTCTATTAAAAAATCGTAAAAAATCGTTCGACACTCGGCCATTCGACACTCGGACATTTTTAACACTATTCGAACCTCGGAACGTTCGACCCTCGGAGCGGAAGCGAATGAGAGGGTTTGCACCTCAAAATCTCGCCGCCCAAAAACTTTAAATTTTTCTCCTTGGGTTTTTTTGAACAAAGCTCTTCCCCAGCTTAATTACAATTATAAATGTCCATTTACACTTAATGGTTATTATTAGGGCTTCGATTTTTAGACAAAAAAAATCGCAAAATAGGCACCTAAAAAGGCATTAAAAAATCGCAAAATAGGCACCTAAAAAGGCATTAAAAAATCGCAAAATAGGCACCTAAAAAGGCATTAAAAAATCGCAAAATAGGCACCTAAAAAGGCAAAAAAAAAAAATCGCAAAATAGGCATTAAAAAAGCACAAAAACCCTCAAAAAGGCACAAAAATTGGCAAAAAGGCATAAAAAATGGCAAATAAATTTTTTTAATTAACGATTTTTGAGCACAAAAAATGGTCATTTTTTTGAAGCCTTTTTTTTTTTTTGCATTTTCGCATCATTTGGGAATTTATGCCTTGATATTTTTACTCAGTTTGAAAAAAAATCCCTTAAGGATTGGCTTTTAAAATAAAACTCTAAAAGAAGGAATTTTTTCTAAAAAATCATCCCCTAGAATTGAAAACTTCTTTGCCAAATACCCAAATATAAATTGTTTTTGAATTTTCTACAAATTTATCGAATGGTAATCCTGAAAATCGGTCTATATCGAAACAGGTCAGTTCCGTCCCAGCCGGTTCCGTCCCAATACATAAGGGGCCAGTTCCGTCCCAAACATTTTTTCGTGGGTTTATTTTTATTGAATTACCTTTATAATTTATAATTAAAAGAAATGAAAAAAATCGAACACGATGCTTGCTTGTATGTATTATAGGGGTCGGGGTCTTTTGGCGCCGTCAAACCAATTCAAGCATATCTGGCACCATACAATAGCTCTATATATGCTTTATATGTATATAAAAAAAGGAAACGAAATAACGAAAAACAAAAAAGTTATGGTGCTTGGCTTGAAAAAATCCAGAAAAACCCTATTTTTGCTGGTTTAATTTATTTGTGCCTTATCATTTTTTTTTGAAATTTGGCATGCTAATAGAGCTTATCAAAGGCTATCGAACCATACCAAACTTGAATCAAATGAAGAAAATATTTTTTTCATTTATGGCTGCAATTACAATTTTACAAAATTATCTGGTCAAATATCCATATGCTTATCTGACAAAATTATTTCTTTTGAAACTTAAAAAAAAGACCCAAAATTGACCTTTTTTGAGGAAAATATGTTAACTAATCTATCAAAATTTTCAAAAATTTGCCCGGTGGCGCCTATCGGCACCACCAGGTTGGAAAAATTTTTACAAATAACCTATGTTACTATTTTTAATTAGCACAAAAAATTATGCATACATGAAAATTTCAGCTCGATTCGACCATCAGAAGTAAATGAACTGATGAAAAAATTATTGAGTTTATAATTTTGGAACGGAGCATCTTACATAGCATATATAAAAGCTTTTTAAGGAATTTGGGATTAATGCAACATAAATTTGGAACAAATTTGAAGTTCACCGCAAAAGTTCGCTTCCGCTCCGAGTGCCGAAATTCCGAGTACCGAATAGTGTAAATAATGTCCGAGTGCCGAAAAGGCCGAGTTCCGAATGATTTTTTTAAACAGACACTACTCTATAATTAAGGTTTAGTTTAGGTCTAAACTTTGGCATAAGCTTAAGCTCGACTAGGTCTAGGCTTTTATGTTTTCATTTTTTTAACAAAAGCCATTTTGGCTTTTTTTGTGCCATTCGGAACTCGGAATTTTTTTTTGTTCTATTCGGCACTCGGACCGGTAGCCCAAAAGTTGACCGCAAATATTCGAGCCGCATTTTTTAATGCTAGAATCGCTTCAGAAGGGAAAATTTCAAAATGTAACTCTTAACGCTAGCTTGAATAAGTATTGGAAGGATTTGAGGGCGGAAGACAGCTGTTGATGTCGCTGCCCATCGATTGGTCGAGCGTTGACTCGTCGCCTAAGCCAAAATGAGTCGATTCGTCGCAAAGAAATTTTTTACGGATTCTTACTTTGCAGACCGAGAGGAGTCGATATCTCTGGCCCTCAAAACCATATTTAGCATTAAAAAACTTTAGAAATGGTGGCGCTCAAATAGTCATGAGTAGGGCCGCAACTTTTAGTGATTTAACTAATTTTTCTGCAGCTTTGTATCGTTGAGAAACGCACGAAAAACGCAATTTTAGCGTGAAAATTCTTCGTTTGAACGTCACTATTTGTCACTAGAAATCACTATTTTGGCGTTTTTTGTCACTAAATAGTTAGCTAACTATTTTGGGGTTTCGACACTATTTTACTCACTATTTTAGGGTTTTTGGAGAATTTCTTAAGAAAAATGCAATAAAAAAATAAATTGCACCCCTAAGGATTGGCCAAAAAAAATTTCAAAAATATACCACAAAGAAACGACTTTTTTAAAGCCAAAAAATTTTGGCCCAAAATTTGTCAAATAAATTTTTTTTAAAACAAAATTTTTTATTAAGACATTTGCAAAGAATTTTTACCCGAGAATTTTGAATGCACCTCATTTGTAATTGCAACCAATGATTGGAATAAAAAACTTTTTTTTGTTGAGAAATTGGCAGAAAATTTTTCACTATTCCGTCACTATTTTGAACTTTTTCTCACTATTTTGTCACTATTTTGGCATTTTTTCACAACTATTTAGTTAACTATTTTGAGATTTTTCGTCACTAAAAGTCCCTGCCCTAATGACAGTCATACAAAAAAAGAAAATATTCTTATTTTAAAATAGACGCAAAAACTAGACCGCAAATATCCAAGCCAATTTCTTTTCTAACATACCGGCAAAAAAAATGATAATTCAAATTTTTTTCACAAATTTTCAATTTCTTTTAGGAAAAAATGCCCATTAATAAGTCCATTTGGCGCGGTACGCTCACTCAACCGTTTGCGGTTAAATTATTTCGCGGCATTTGGCGGAAGCACAATCGTTTTTTAGCAAAAACAGTGATGGTAAGTCGTCGATGAAACTTACATTTTCTTTATATATTTTTTTAGGTCGAAGAAAATGATGTTGATGGCGCATTTCACCTGCTGAACAGGTTATTTCATTTTTTAAGTTTGTCAAACAAAAAAAATTTTTAAAAGGTTTCGTCATCTTTATAGCGTAGGGTCCCCAGCCTTTAATTTTAAAACCAAAGGGGGGGGGCCTTTTGATTTTTTTTGACAACTTTTTAATTTTCAGAATTGCCAAAACAAATGTCGTATACATTTTAGTGACCTCAATATTTTTTGGCACACCAAAAAACAGGATTTAAGGCGCTAGTTACAAAGTGGTGCCCTTTTTTTTTTTACAATTTTTTTTTTAATTTTAAAGTTGAACAAAATAAATATCATATTCGTGATCGGAAACCAAAAAAAACTTATGAATAAACTTTTTTTAAGAGTTAAAAACAAAAAAAAAAAATTGTAAAAAAAACAAGAGGGTCCCCCCTATGGTTTTCAAAATTCAAAAACCACCAATTTGTAACTAGCGCCGGATTTAACATAGTTTTAACAGATTTTACCCAAAGTGAGTTTTTGAAGGGCAATTTGGGTACGGCCGGTAGGAGCGGCCGGGAGAAGTTAAAAGATTTCACACCAAACCCGAGTCGGGGTTGGAAGCGTCGGGGTCAGGGAAAACACCGAAAAATGACCTTAAATCTCGGGGTCGGGGTCCCAACCCTATTAAAAATAACAATTTAGAAAGATAACAATTTTAAGTTTTTTTTTTTTGCGAGAACACCATAGCATATGATGAAAAAATTGTTGTTTTCATTAATCATAAAAATATTCATATCATTCCCATTTTTCAGACTGATGGAGCGCGAAGGGCTGTTGAAGATAATCCGGAACACTGTCCGTTATCAAAAGCCATTTATGCAGGTTTATTTGTTTTTTTTGGGGGGGGGGGGTGGAGTCTGAAAATTTCGTTGCCGACCGTGACCTACCCTAATTAGTAATTACAAATATTAAATGAAGCAAAAAAAAAAAAATTCCATGTGCCCATTTAAAATTTTTTGTAATTTTAAGCGCTTTCAACTTTCCGTTGACGCGTCTAATGCAATTTTGGACGAGGACCGTGACCGAAAGCTGAAGTTTTTGATGCGCAAACATCGCGCGGATGCTTACCCGGGACAATTTACAATGTGAACAGAAACAGGAAAGGAGGACCATTTTTTTGAATTTATCTTAAATGTTACTTTCGTTTGAAGATATAAAAAATTCTACTGCTTATAAACTTCATTAACATATTAGTTTTAGCGACCTCAAAAACTTTTAAACACATTTCACACTTTTAAGTTTTAAAAACAAAAATAATAATTAGGTGGATTTGAAAACTAAAGGGGGCGGGACCCTTTTGATTTTTTGACAAATTTTTTATTTTTCAGAACTAGCCAAATAAATGCCATTGTTATTAGGGAACCTTTGGAAATACCTTCAACAACAACGAAAAATTGTCAAAAAAAAAACAAAAGTTCCCTCCTTTGGTTTTCAAAATAAAAGGCAAGAAATTGCCAATGCCATTCATTTTTTGGCAAATTTCCAATGCCGACAAAGCATTAAAATTAATTTTCGGAAGTGATTATTTAAAAGTGGTTGAAGACAAAAATTTTTGCTTCAAAAAGCCCCGGTTGACAATCGAGGGCCTCGGTCCCGAATGTGGATTTTTAGATTTAAACAATTTTGTTTAATAAATTAAAAGTTACCGGATCCTATTTCCGACATTTACGACTTCCAATATTTTATGAAGACAGAGAACCTAGTTTTCCGAATTCTTTACAAGTCGGCTGTTCAAATTAAAAAAAAATACATATACGGTATAAGCAAGAAAATTTGAAAGTGCTTCAAGAAATCCAAAAACAAATAAACATATACAAGCGGGCCTTTAATACACTCCAAAGAATCAATCTATACTCAAAATAATAAAATTTTCGGAAATGTTCAAAATATTATATTATTTGTGAAAACTTCGGGGCTGGCTCGTTTCGGCCCTACGTTTCGGCCCCAATCCAAAAAAATTTTTTTTGCAAACCTAACCCGCTAGTTTTTTGAAAACTACCCCCAGTTTTTTGAAAACTTGAGCTGGTTTTTTAAAAATACCCCCAGTTTTTTGAAAACTACCCCCAGTTTTTTGAAAACTACCCCCAGTTTTTTGAAAACTTGAGCTGGTTTTTTAAAAATACCCCCAGTTTTTTGAAAACTACCCCCAGTTTTTTGAAAACTACCCCCAGTTTTTTGAAAACTACCCCCAGTTTTTTGAAAACTACCCCCAGTTTTTTGAAAACTTGAGCTGGTTTTTTAAAAATACCCCCAGTTTTTTGAAAACTTGAGCTGGTTTTTTAAAAATACCCCCAGTTTTTTGAAAACTTGAGCTGGTTTTTTAAAAATACCCCCAGTTTTTTGAAAACTACCCCCAGTTTTTTGAAAACTTGAGCTGGTTTTTTAAAAATACCCCCAGTTTTTTGAAAACTACCCCCAGTTTTTTGAAAACTTGAGCTGGTTTTTTAAAAATACCCCCAGTTTTTTGAAAACTACCCCCAGTTTTTTGAAAACTACCCCCAGTTTTTTGAAAACTTGAGCTGGTTTTTTAAAAATACCC